>CM029126.1:20429026-20579026 GCA_016859345.1 Istiophorus platypterus | reverse complement strand
TACATTAAACAACAAAACTGAGTGCAATCCCGTGTAATATCACTAAATTGTTATATGACTCAAACTATGCAATCTTACAACAATTGTCTTATTTTTAAGTTGAAGTGTAGTGTATTTGGTCTTATGTATAATTATGAACAAACTAATTAGCCAGCCTACATTGTAGATACAGGCCCCCAGTGCAAAAATGCGAGTCTACCTGTAATCACAAAATTGATTACACTTGTGATTTTCAGTCAAGGTTATTTGCATAAACAAAGTTGCAAATTAATCTGTGAATGCCATATCTTCCTCAATTTTGGCTTGGGTTGTGTCTAATGCAAAATGGTGCCACATGATAAGGAACTGCCTGAACAAGTAGGAAACCAGATTGTGAGACTTCATTAAGATGGGGCAGGGTACAGCATCTGTAGGCTACTGAACGTAACCTGAACCAGCTGCAGTGGTGGTTAGGAGCTATAGGAAAAGCCATACTACCAATAATAGAAGGTGCACTACACATCAATTTCTATCTATGCATCCTGACATTGGGAAACAGATGGATAAGTGACTCTGAGTTGGCAAAAAAATCATCTGTGGAAATTGATGTTTCAGTGACTGATTAAAATAATGCGTGAAGTCAGCCACTACAGATGGTATCATAGAAGAAAACCCTTGCTCACAAAACTTCACAAACCAGCAAGATTAAACTTTGCCAAAGAACGTGAAGAGAGGCCTGATGAATACTGGCAGCACATTCTTTGGTCAGATGAAACCAAAATAGATTTGTTGGGATCAGATGGGGTCCAGTATGTTTGGTGTGGACCTGGCCAGAGCTACCACAGTGACTGCATAGAGCCGACTGTTTAACACAGAGGTGAGAATGTGCTGTTGTAGTGCTGCATGAGTGCAAAGGGTTTTAACATTTATAGTGATAACATTCATAGATGGCACTATGAAGTTTGTTTACCCAAACACTGAATGAAATGATGAGTCTCGGTCTCAAGAGGTTTGACAGAAGAGGAATTTTCCAATGTGACAATAATCCTCAACACACCGCAAAAATCACACAAGAGTATATGAAGAGTTTGTAAATGGAAAAAGTGAAAACTGTGAATTGGCCAAATACATCTCTTGACTTGAATCCAACAGAACACCTTTGGGTATTTTAAAGCGGAGGCTAGAGCAGCGAAAGCTCTCCAGAAACAAGCAGCTGAAAAGGAAAATCATTTTTGAAGAATGACAGAACATTTCTCAATTTCTTTGAAAGACTGGCATCTCTCATCAACTCTGTCATCGAAAATAAAAGCTGATATGAAAAATATTTTCAAAAAATTAAAGATGGAAATCTGGGCGATGAAGGATGTACTGACTTTCTCATTAACTGGTTTCGTTCTTCTTGAACTTTGGCTAAAACAAATGAAATTATATTAAATGGAGAGGATTTGTTGTAACTCAAACATTTTAGTGACATGGAAGTTATGCGCTCTGTTTTGTTGTATGCAATCAGAAGAGCTATTATTCCACATCTCATGATATTTATTTCAAATTTCTGTTTCTTCTGCTTTGAAAATAAATACACACGACAGCAAAACAGAAAATGTTAATGAAGTATTCCTGCAATTGTTCGCGTTGCACTTACATAAGGTGGAGAGAGCTAAGGTCAAGCTGTGTCACGCTCCAAAAACACTGCACTATACGTAACACAACCTTATGCCATTTTCTTTAGAGTACAGGCTAAAGTTACTGGTCTCAATCCAAGATGTGTTAAAAAAGACAGATTCATAAGAGATGCTAATTCTTACAGTATAGTAATGCTTTGCTGAAAATAGAACTGATTTCAGTTTTATGTGAACAGTTTACTCAGATCTTTATTTACAACAACATTGCTGATGCCAACCAAATCAAGTCAAAGCCTGGCCATCCATACAGTATACCCATACAGAATATATTGTAGTATGACAAGTCCCTATTGTTCCCTGTTGAATGATTCACACTCGCACATAACACACACTCACACACACAGGTCTGTTTAGCTTAGTCTCCGATCCTCCCTGCCATATTTACTGGGTATTTACCTAACAGAGGCATGCTGGAGATATTTATCGTCCTGATGGCTCTATATATAGGGCTGAGAAGCTTGGTGAGAGGAGAGCCAGGCGCGGTGGGAGGTTGCTTCTCTAATCTCCATCTCCAGGCTGACAGGCCTGAGAAGGCCCTAATGAATGGCTCTTTTCATCTGTACGCCTGTGTGTATGTGACAGTATAAATATTTAGCAATATTGGAGTCAGCTCGTGATTTTACACAGATGGAGTGATTGATGGCTCAGCCCCCTGATGCATGCCAAAGACCATCGTGGAGATGTTATATAAACCACCACAGCCTCTCTCTCCTTCCATCATCATCTCCATCTTGCTCTCTCTCTATCTTTCACACTGCCTCCTCTGCTCTCCGCCTCCTTCCCAGCTTGTCTTCTCACTGTCGATCCGCCCTCTGTGGCTCTGCCAATTTGCCTCACTGTTGAATTTCTATCATACAGTGTGGTGTCTCTATGGCTGTAAGACAGGCTAAATCAGAGGAAAACAACCTGACAGGGAGGAAACTCTGAGGAGATTGGCATCGACATGTTACAGTACAAACCAGTTTAGTGTTTCCAACTCTTATTGAAACATATTTTGATAAAACTGCATTTTGAACAAAATCCTAGATTCCTATTTCTTTGATTTTCTTTTATTTTTCCTTTGATTTTCCATGTTTCAAGTCATGTTTGATGTTGAATACTCTATAAAGTGCTTTGTAAACTTTACAACTTTACTTCTTTGTGTAAACTTTTTCCACTAGATGAAGAAAGCGATTATATTGCTGTATGTGTATGTGAGTGTATACGTGGACTGTGCCCATGCTGTTGCATTTGATGTACAGTTAATCAAAGGTGAAAGTGAACATGTGAGTGAGGTCTACATTTTAAATCCCTACACTCACACAAAAATGCATAGGCTCACATGCTTACATTCAGAAACACACTCACACAATGCTGTTGTTTTTGTCAGAGAGAAACCAGACAAGAGCCACTCTGTCTGAGCAACATGCACACACCAACCACACACACAAACACACACACACACATTCTGCTGCAAATATGCTACTGGGGATTGCCATGAAGAAATAGTCTGTGTGTTTGTATGTGTCTCTCTGAGGGTGTTTATATGCAGTTTGGTTATAGCTATACTTATGAATCATGACAGCGTATTCGACTACTTTTGTGAGGACGTTTGAGGTTTATGGACAATGTAGCTACTTGTCATATTGATTTTAGGCTTAACAGTTAAAATCAAAGCTAGGATTAGATCGGTGGTTAAGGTAAGGTTACAACACTGGTTAGGGGTTATACATGTAGTGGTTATTTTGGATAAGGTAAGACTAAAACTCAAGGGAATACATATATAAGAATCAATTGCATCTGTGTGTGTGTGTGTGTACAGCGCAGACCTTCTGCACAGCCAATTAAACTAAAATACAAGAACAAAATCCCTGAACAAATATATGAGGACTTTAAGGGGGGATGTTGAAGATGTATTAACCTTGTAATTGCCTGTGTAAAATATGCTCCCCTGGTAATGAAATTTCCTGCTTTAATTTGAAAAAATTGGGAAAATATCTCCCCTTTTTTGCCATGTGTTTTCTCATTTAATTGCATTCAAGACTTCAATCTCAAACACTCCCTCCGCTTTTATGGGGGGAAGGACCAGTGCTGGACCGCCACATCTATTAATCTAACTGTCCTTTATCGGAATTAACATTCAAATTTGATCGGTTCCACTGCGCCTTTGCCACTGCTTGTAATTCCAACAAAATCCACTCCTATGCAATAACTACAGTGCCCTTCAAGACCACTACCACCTCCCCCTCGCTTTTAGAGGTATTGATTTTTATTTGTTCTGTAATGAGAACAATTAGTCTTTTTCCTGCCCTCCTTCATCTATCACCTCCACGTTGTTTTGGCGCTGCCACCTGGCCGGCCTCTGTCTTCAAACCCAGCTGGAGGTCCATTCACCGGGCAGAGGACAATGCTGTACCCCTCTGCATAAGAAATATGAAATAGAACAAGCTCAAAGGGAGAGAACAGATAATATTTCACTCTTCCTACCTAACTATGGCCTAAAAAAGTGTGTAGAGCTAGTCTACATTTTCTAGAAACCAGGGCATTTTTGTGCCAGAGTCTGAATGACATGAGCTTTCAAAGAAGCTGATACACAGATTTTTGAGAAGAAAAAGCTAACATCCAATATGTGTGCTACTTTTGACCATTTTCAAGATTTTTTAAGAATTGATGTTTTCCCAACATTTTTTTCTTGGCATAAAGGAAAAGTTTGGATTAAATCCTTTAAATTAGAGCTAAAATAATTTATTAATATATTAATTATTAATCAGTGCCACAATAATGCATAAATGAACTGCATCCTATCCATCATACTGGCTGTCTAATGCAGTAATCTATCGCTATCCCTTCTACAAGCCAGACTGTAATTGAAATGGTTAGAAGAAATTACCACAATCTTAATCCAGTGTGTTTGATGTTAACATGTATCATAAAATGTGTATACACAATAAAGCGCTCAAATCTATCCATTAAGGATACATTAATTTCCGCAGTGTCAGGAGATTGGCATGCAGGACTTACTGACTAGCTAACAGCGATCAGGAGGCTTTAGCCTCCATAAATCAGCTGATTGACAGGGTGATTTGTGACTGACTGACTGGATAAGTGGCTAGCTGCTTTTTACCATATAGCAGTTTGTGCCTGTATACAAGCATGTGTGTATATATATATGTGTGTGTGTGTGTACAGAGACCTTCTGCACAGCCAATTAAACTAAAATACAAGAACAAAATCCCTGAACAAATATATGAGGACTTTAAGGGGGGATGTTGAAGATGTATTAACCTTGTAATTGCCTGTGTAAAATATGCTCCCCTGGTAATGAAATTTCCTGCTTTAATTTGAAAAAATTGGGAAAATATCTCCCCTTTTTTGCCATGTGTTTTCTCATTTAATTGCATTCAAGACTTCAATCTCAAACACTCCCTCCGCTTTTATGGGGGGAAGGACCAGTGCTGGACCGCCACATCTATTAATCTAACTGTCCTTTATCGGAATTAACATTCAAATTTGATCGGTTCCACTGCGCCTTTGCCACTGCTTGTAATTCCAACAAAATCCACTCCTATGCAATAACTACAGTGCCCTTCAAGACCACTACCACCTCCCCCCCGCTTTTAGAGGTATTGATTTTTATTTGTTCTGTAATGAGAACAATTAGTCTTTTTCCTGCCCTCCTTCATCTATCACCTCCACGTTGTTTTGGCGCTGCCACCTGGCCGGCCTCTGTCTTCAAACCCAGCTGGAGGTCCATTCACCGGGCAGAGGACAATGCTGTACCTCTGCATAAGAAATATGAAATAGAACAAGCTCAAAGGGAGAGAACAGATAATATTTCACTCTTCCTACCTAACTATGGCCTAAAAAAGTGTGTAGAGCTAGTCTACATTTTCTAGAAACCAGGGCATTTTTGTGCCAGAGTCTGAATGACATGAGCTTTCAAAGAAGCTGATACACAGATTTTTGAGAAGAAAAAGCTAACATCCAATATGTGTGCTACTTTTGACCATTTTCAAGATTTTTAAGAATTGATGTTTTCCCAACATTTTTTTCTTGGCATAAAGGAAAAGTTTGGATTAAATCCTTTAAATTAGAGCTAAAATAATTTATTAATATATTAATTATTAATCAGTGCCACAATAATGCATAAATGAACTGCATCCTATCCATCATACTGGCTGTCTAATGCAGTAATCTATCGCTATCCCTTCTACAAGCCAGACTGTAATTGAAATGGTTAGAAGAAATTACCACAATCTTAATCCAGTGTGTTTGATGTTAACATGTATCATAAAATGTGTATACACAATAAAGCGCTCAAATCTATCCATTAAGGATACATTAATTTCCGCAGTGTCAGGAGATTGGCATGCAGGACTTACTGACTAGCTAACAGCGATCAGGAGGCTTTAGCCTCCATAAATCAGCTGATTGACAGGGTGATTTGTGACTGACTGACTGGATAAGTGGCTAGCTGCTTTTTACCATATAGCAGTTTGTGCCTGTATACAAGCATGTGTGTATATATATATGTGTGTGTGTGTGACGTCAGTTCCTTTTCAGCCATGGCCGGTGAGGAATGAAGCCTCTGAAAGAGTCCATTTCTCTTGCCGCACTGCCTGAGCCTTACTTATCCTAATGATGTATAATAGCCTGCAACTACACTTAACCTGAGCATTACTGTGGCAAAGACTGAGTGGAAGAGGCACACACACACACACACACACACACACACACACACACACACACACACACACACACACACACACACACACAAACACACACAAACACACACATAAAGGTCTAGTTTTTCTGAGGACGCTGTTTACCAAAGGCTATGAGGGCAGGAAACAACCTGGCACGTTGCGAGATGAAAGACTCGCAAATCACACTCCATCAAATCAAATCAAACCCTAAGATGTGTATTAACATCGACAGCTGTATCCTTGTTTTCTTTCTGATCCCTCACTCACACTTTGCTCTGCTGCTGACTCATTCTGGAGCTATAAGCTAAATGATACAAGCAGTTAGCATGCTGCATCTGTTGTCTCTTAATTAAGCCCATTTTCCTGGATGACTGTGTGTGTTCATACATGCAATATGGAATGTGGCACTTTAACCCCTTTCACATTCATTAGCGCAGATGAGAACAAAATCATCACTTACACGTGTACTTCATAAGTGACTGAATGAATGTACGCGTGTGTGTGTGTGTGTGTGTGTGTGTGTGTGTGTGTGTGTGTGCGCAAGGCAGGTCGGAGACAGTGGAGAGACAGTAAATGACAGAGTCACGTGAGGCGGCTACTGTATGAAACCTCAGATCTAATCAATAGGAGTAAGGAGGACGCCAGGCGCCAGCCAGAGGGTCACCACTCATCACTCAGGTCAGCAGCGAACGCACAGATGCGTGCACATACACACACAGACACGCATGGACAGGGAGGGCATTACATGGGGCACATATTACTAGACAGGACTATGAGGCAGTAGAGGATGGGTCAGAGAGAGGTTGAAGCACATAGCAACAGAGGGGGAGCTGGATCGATGGGAGAGATTGAAGGAGCTCCGTAATACCAGAGGAGTCACGGATGTCCAGGATGCAGCTAAGCAGGGCTAGGAGACAGGTCAGGAGGGTTAAAACAGCCTCGTACCACAGGGAGGAGGCATCGACAGGTCATAAAAGAGGTGAGGGAACAGCAAAACTGACTGATTTTGATGCTCATCATGGTTGAATGCAATTGTGGTCACCACATAGTATTGCTACTGTAGAGGGGCCGAATATGGATACAAAATGACCAGGTTGTGGCTGGAAATTGAAACAGTTTACTAATATGACAGTAGGCTTTTAGCAACGTTTGCAACAGGAGACAGCCTGCTAAGCTGTAGGAGCCTGGCTGAAAGTGGGGCAGCAGAGGAGCGTACCACAGTGTGCTTTTGGATGTGTGGGCACATTGTGTGTGCTGTGGCTCTGCAGTAGAGACAAACAGACAGAGAGATGGACTAGGCCTGGTGGCATTTAGCCACTGATGACACTGAGAGCTGGGAAGGAGACGCAAGTACTGTTATTGAATTATTGAAGGTGCATGGCGAGGTATAAATCAGCCATGGAGATGCCTAACTGTTGTAACACACACATGCACAGTTGCGCAGTTGCGCACATACACAAAGGCCACCGACACACAGCGAGGCTGGCGTGACAACTACAGGCTTTGACTTGCTGACCTTGAGGTTGTTAAAACAAGCTCTCCGTCAGCTTTTCTGCAAAATATGTTTACCTCGTGAGAGGGAAAGAGAGAGAGACAGAAAGTGTGTGTGTGCTATGCTGACATTGCCGGAATAAACAAAGCGACTCCATCAATTCTTTTGGATTGTAAGACAAAATAAAATAGGGAGACACTGCAGGGGGAGACATAAAGTGACTACTGACCTGTACTAGCTGGGCTCCAGCCAGCTTTTACTACACAGGAGCATCAAGACCGAGAGAAGAGATTAAGTTCTTGAGACCACAAACAAACATTTGAATCCTGTGAAACCACAGCGCACACACAGATTAAAAGAGAACGGTTGTATATATAGTATGTACCTGTAGCGAAAGCAGCCTGGAAACCGTATATCAACCACCAATTACTGATGTTTATCTCTTAAATAAAAAGAGACAGAGTATTGCTACATGCATGAAGACATCACTATATGTGATAATTCCCTTTACTTCCTTCCAGCGGAAAGATTTTCACCACACGCAGCAACACATTTTTATTTCCATTATTATTTCTGTATCTCTGTACAGATAGGGATAGGGAATTGTGTTTCTCAGCTCAGCTGCCTCTCACCTTGAAGAGAAGAAACAGAGGCTCCCTGAAGAACTGTGGTGGTAATGTACTGTTAACGTGCACAAAGGGACCATGTGATTATTGCAAAATGCTTAAATATAAATTTGTTATTTTTCATTTGAGTCTGCACTTGTATGCATATATAAACATGTACGTCTGCTTATGTGTGTGTGGACAAGTGTGTTGCTCCTGTAGCTGAGGGGGGCACCTCTGCTTATTAACATCATCAGTCTGCATCATTACTAGGCTGCCCGGGTTGGTCAGCAGGTGCCATGAGAGTGCAAGGGTTACAAACGACCACAGGATAGGTCTCGGAAAACACACACATGCATACACACAGACTGCAAACCCCCCTTCCGAATCCCCAAAATGGATGTGGGATGTCTGTGTATATCTGTTATCCAGTGGGCTAGCGCTCCGCGTCTGGCCAGGTTTTCACTGAGGGGACGGACCTCATCCATTCTCCTGACAACAGACCAATGATACGCAGCAGAGGCTCGGAGAAACTCAGCTCAGAGCAGGGGAGCTTCCGCAAGTCAAAAAAAAAAAAATAAAAAAATAAACAGCATTACATGGGCTGTGTTTAAAACCATGGGCAACTAACTGGAAAATGTACAAAACACAGTACTAAAGAAAAAAAAACACATGTAATGCCCAGGTGCAGGTGGAAATAAACACGGGCTAGATGGATATGTTGAGTGGATTCTGGCCTTTTAACAAAAATGGGACATTCTTTTAGAATATGTTAACATAGTTGACCATGGAAAGCTTTTAAAAGGTCTGTTCATCTAAATTACTAGACAGACACATAGTTTGTTCTCATGTACCTCTAGTTGTGTCATGGAGATTTATGTTATTTTTCAAGGTTATGAAATAATTGTCAATGGGATTGCTGCCTCAACCCCGGAACAATTAAAGTAGATGCATTTCTGTTTTGACAATTAAGTGCACTGAAAACTTTTTTTTTTACTTCTTTACCTCTTTTTAAAAGTTCAAAAGCAACATACCTTTCCAGAAACAGTGTTCCTGTTAAGGCATCTATGAAAAATATTTTGTTCTTGATGCTTGGTGACAGAGTGACTACTCACGGAGCTAAGTGGATAACTACTGTAGCAGGCAAGCTAACCAATAACACGCTAGCCTGTCTGAAACAGGCTAATGCTAAACAATTCCCCATTTTATGTTTGTATTCGTTCTGGAGTTTTACACTTCATTCAATAAAGAGTATTAGGGAGGGGAAAAACTTTTATAACTTTAAGTTAACAATCTCATGATCTTGGATGGTGATGGGAAAATAAGTTCATACAGTTTATTCAAAGGATGTATTTTGTCTGTAAAACACTTCTCTTTGGAGGCTGTTAAAACTTGTACAGAGGAGGTAAAATAAAAGCGGATGGTGCAACAATATTCTTTCTTGTAAGACTTATTGGATCTTTAACAATTATTTTTCAGTGCTGTGAGGACCTCAAATAAAATTCCTTTCACCTCCATAATGTTGGAGTGGAGGTAAAATCTCAGGGATCGATATCTCAAAACTTTGACAAACAAAAAAGAAGTATCTGTGTACCTAGATCTCGCTTACAGTAAGTGAGGTTATATAATTTTTAGTGATTTGATCAACCCTTTAACCCGAAGTGTAATACATGTTAATCAATAATTATCTCTCCAGTGTTTCAGCTCATTTCAACAGATACAAATGTATGGCATCTACTACCAGGCTTTTAAAATCTTAATAAACAAATATATACATATATATATATATATATATATATATACATATACATATACATACATACATACATACATACACAAACACACACACACACACACACACACACAGGCAGCCACACAGGTACAAACGCAAAATAGTACAATATAAACACATGGACATCCCATAAATATGAGCATGGTCGATAGATAGAGTTTACATATTGACGGCTGAATATCTCTAACCATAGAAGTTAATGCTGATAAAATGCCCTGCGTTATTATGGCGTGTAACCAGAGAATGGTAATAAAAGCTATATGAATGGGTAAATGGCCTGTTTCTTAGGCGCCTCTATGGCACCACCCATGACACTAAAGATGTGTCAAAGACACTCAATACAGCACTGTGCTCCTCTAGTCTACCTACTGTTATGGATTATGTAGCCAGCCTACGATCATTTAAGCTGTACACATTGATCTGGCATTGACAAACCTTTTCATATTAGCCATGGTTTGCTCTTTACGGCATCAAGGGCAATCAGATGTGCTGTACTGCATCGGGCTAAATTTAACTTGCTATCAATCCAAATGTGAAACATTCAAAGTCATCCTGCTTCAATCACTCAACGGAGGGTCACTTTCAAATATACCTGGACATCTCAATTTATACTAAAAGAAAAAAGAAGAAAAAAAAGAACAACTTCCTTCTTTTTTATTCAATGATAATAGGATTAAAGTTAGTTTAGGTCAGATTAACCCACTCAAGCGGCAAAATCAGTTTTGTTGATCGCACAATATACTGATATATCTCTGAACCAACCAGTTAAAACTGAATCAGCGCAGAGATAGGTATGCCCTGAATAAATCACCATTAGAGCAATATTGATTTGACTGCAATTCAATAAAAAACCAAAAAAAACAAAACTGAATAGGGTGGGGGCTGCAAAACAAAATGATAAATAAATAAAGATTCACAACAGGACAAGAAAAATTCTATTTGGTTTCCTAATACTGAAGCTGCAGCAGAAATTAATATCCCTGGTTAGTTAGTGCTGTTAATTGGGCGTGTAAAATTAAAATGTTAACGTCACTGCTAGCTGAGAATGCAGAGAAGGCCCCTCCAGCTGTATTTGACCTAACAGAGCGTGTTTCTTCCCCTTCCTCCGCTCTCTGCTTCAAGTGTCTCCAAAACTAATAAAAAAAACCCTCACAAATCCCCCCGTGAAGCCCTCCATATGAACTGTCACATTAATAACACTGCACTCGTATTCAAATTTTCTGTCGAAAAGCTAAAGAAAGATTGAATGCCCCGCCGTTGCACGGCCAAAGATTGAAGACGTGTCTCATTGACATTGTTAAAAGTTTATGAAAATATATGAATTCTCAAACGTGGCGGACCGCCGTGCAGCTACACTCCCAACACTTCTGTTAGAGACCGTGGCTTTTAATCAAAATGATTGAATACCACAAGTTTGGATTCAGGGATTCTAATAGAGGACGGATAAAGTGTCACGGTCCAGAACTAGAAAAACCATACAGGATCACACATGCATGCATAAAAACCTCTCCGCATTTTTTTTATTTTATTTTATTTTGTTATTGTTTTTTTGTTTTTTTTAACCATGTTACCCTTTGGTAGGTATCTTGCTTTCTTCAGTTACTGAGTGCTTGTGTAAATGGCATGTGTGAAGATTGCTGTGTACAGTGGCTAGCTGTTAGTCATTTGGCTGTGCCTTTGCTTTCTGGAGCTGATATGAAGCTGTATCTGGGGAACGAAACATATGGTGCCAGCATGCACATAAATACACACATATACTCACACACTCATATGCACAGACATATGCACACATACAAAGTGTGCTGAATACACATGTACAGTAACAGCTGTTGGCAACATCACATGTGAAGCCTAACGGCATGACAGGGAGTCCTGTCTTTTGTGTGTGTGTGTGTGTGTGTGTGTGTTTGTGTGTGTGTGTGTGTGTGTGTGTGTGGGGGGGTCATTGGCAGCAGAGGGTTGAGGTAGAAATATTCTCAAAAGGCCAAGATCACAGCAGAACAAAAAGGCAACTCCACCAGGGACAACAAATGCCATCTCATCGGACCACACACTGCATATCAGCGCTAACAATGTAGGAGTTGGAGCAAAAAGAGCCTTGTTTAAGCTTAATCACCATACTTTTCTGAATTTCTATAAACTAACCTAATTCCCACTGTGGTAATTTGGACTTTCCCTGGGGTAGGAAGGAAACCTTACTTAGTGGACCAGCATTAAACAATATCCAATACACTTCAACAGAAGTAAGGACTTTAAGTAGACTTACTTTAAAGGGAACAAAATAGGATTTATTGGCAGGTTTCATTAAGATATATAAAAAAAAAAAAAAATTCTTTGTAAAATTAGCCTGAGAACAAAACCTAGGATGTTATTAGCGGATTTTGTTTGGCTTTCCCCTTTCTGACCTTCTGGTGACTACTTAGGTTGCTGTATCCTCATCCTCTATACGTATAATCTAGCATCAGAGATATGCAGGTAAGCCGTAAAAGCTTTGATTTGGCTTGTTAGCTAACCCTTTAATTGATGACCATTAGTCTAGCTTAAATATTAGTGATCTCACTCTTTATTTTAAAGTAATGATTATAATTTTCTGAAAACAAAATGAGAAAAATTGTGAGTATAAAAGTAATTTTATTATATTTGAATTCAATTTCCATGACCTTTATCGCATTATCTAACATTCTTTAACCACCAGCATAACAGTGTCTGTAATATATGAAATTTGAGATGTCTATTTTAATCTACAATAGAGAATCTGGAAAATACAAGTTCAAATCAACTGTTACAGTTGTTTTAATATTAAAGCATATATTAGAGCATAATATCACATAATGCAAATTTTGGGTTAAGTTCAAGTCTCAAGTCTCCCATGCACTGTCAATTGTCAACTGAGTTTCTGCACTTAGCGACATTTGTGTCCAGTATGTGTGTTTTCTCATATTGCTGTAGCAAGCAGGTGGTGTTTTTCTCCCACTCCAGGAGGCTCCTCAAACAAAGAGCTTTTAATGTCAACATATCAATTTCTGCTACGACACCATTAACAGCTGTGTATATATATATATATATATATATATATATATATCCAGAGAGAGACAGACAGAAAGACAGACAGACAGACAGACAGGTGAGCACTGTGGGAGGTGGCTCATGTACCTGTTTATGTGAATGAGTTCACCACGACATGGGTGATAGAAGAGGCTGAGTTGTTCTGTTGGAAACACAAAAATGGTGAGGTGGATTGAAAAAGTGGATAGACAGTGATGGAGGGATGTAGCATTTACAGTGCAGCTTAAAAAGGGAATCCTGTTTTCTATGGCTCTGATTTCCCTTGTCTTTCTGTAACTTTTGACACAATACAACCTGCTCAATTTGCTAAAGATGAATGAAAAATGTGGGACGTTATTAGCCTATAACATCAAACAACCCACACATTAACACAATAATTTCATAAGCAAGTTGAGACTATTACATGTGCATGTCTAGTGTGTGACTTTTAAGAAGCTTGGGGGAGCGGCAGACAATGTAAAGAGAAATAAAGAAAAAAAGAAGTCTCAGTGACAAAGAATGATGACAGTTTTCTCAGAGGGTAGAGATATTCAATGTGAGTGAAAAACTTAGGCCCATCAAGACAATAAGTACCTGGGTCAGATGTCAGTTACCAAAGCTTTTATAGTTTATTTCAGAGTACTTTGATGACGGATGGATTGGGTTTTCAACACAATGAATTCCCAATGGCTTAGGGAATAGATTTGAAATTAAATATAGTATGAGCATACCAGTAACTGACATCTAACTAAATACTATAACAAGTTGAAATAAAAGCTACTCAACTCAGGTCTATTATAATAGTGCCTTAATTCCACTGGTTATAAAACTGCATTATAATGAACTGCAAAACAACTAAGTAACATTAAATTGCAGGCATGAACATATGAATACAAAATATCTGTTTTTAATTTGTGAAAATGACTCTTAAGCTCAAAGCTGTCAATTATTTTTTGGTGTTTTGTTATCTTCAAACAACTTTTAAAATGTTAAACTAAAGTTTACTGCTCTTATACATTCACGTTACAAAATAATTAATAAAGCCAATTTCCTTAAACAGTATGCTTAACTCTAAGTTGCCGTCAACTATACCATGCAGAGTGAACCCAGTGCACCAGGGGCAAAAGAGAGGGTATATCATAACCTAATCAGTGTGTGTTAGAGGCAATAATCGTGGAAATTACATCGGCTCCTTTCATTCCCCTTAAAAAAAAAAAAAAAAAACCCTCCCACTATAACTTACTCGCAGTTTGGTAATGGTGAGGACACTCCGGAGGAAGTCCTAATGAGACAGAACTTATCTTGGACATGCATAGTGGAACGTCTGAGATGAGTACTCAAATGCCCAAATATACTGCCAAGGGCAAATTAATGTTTCTTTCTGCTTTTTTCTGTGTATAATGACACAGCATTTTATTTGGAATCATGATGATCCAGAACCACAATTGCAGTTATTAAGCTTTACAGGACATGCTTGCATAATCTGAAAATTCCTGTGATGATCAAGTTTATATTTACATCTAAAATTGCTCCTGACACTTTGAATTGTAACAAAGAATTTTTACAAATAACCATGATTCCTTTCAGACAGAACATATGGAGCACATATGGCTGTAAGGAGGGGGGAAGAGATTAAATTGTGTTAGGATGCTTCATGGAAGTAAGTGAACTGTGCACATCCTGAGGATGTTACATTTCAAACACTCTTTTATAGATAAAGCAGTAGCTATGTAGAATACTGAGATATAACCAACAAGTGTGATGTGCAGAAGAGTACATAAGTCTGTGTGTTTGCCAGATAACTTTATACTGGTTGCATAACTCTAAAAAACATAAACACTGGCTCTGATGTGCACAATTCAAATTTGATAACCGGTTTCATGTAGATCTGTAGCCACTGTGGGGGACAGATTCTGGTAAAACTTTAAATTTCCACTTTTTTCGGTCTTCCTGGTATCACTGCTATAATAATGACAAAATCATTCTTTTTTTCTGTTCGTTTACATGTGGCTTCTGGTGAGAGAAAGTATTTAAAAAAAAAGTGAAACTGACAAAGAGAATATCAATTAACAGGAGTTTCTTATGGAGGAGGTCTATGCAAGTTGGTTCCACAAATTTTAGTGACAAAAAGCAGAGACCAGTGGCTGCCTACTGCCTCAGGCCAGGTCAACAGCAAAGAGAGAAAAACGCAGTCAGTCTTGATACCAAAAATTCTGGTTTGCGCTTGATTTGCCAATGAAGCTCCCTTGCTGAACCTCTCCTGCATTTGCAGCAGTGCATGTCAAGTCACCAAAATACAGAAAAGGAAAAGGGAAGAAAAAAAAAGAACACTGCAGCTTAGGTAAACCCTGCTTTGTGTCCACACAAAAATAGAGTCCTTATCCTCCTAAAAAATGCATTCTCTGCCAAACCACCAGTAGAGAGGGAAAAGAAAAAACAAACAAACAAACAAACAAACAAACAAAAACACCAATGACCGTCATGGTGCGGTTTAAGTCCATCGATGAAGACTGAGGTACACTTGTAAATCCCACTAGTGGCAGGTGGGGTAGAGATTAAGGCCCACCCAGTGGATGATGGGGTAGGTTGCAGTCAAATCCATCTACATCAAAGCTCCAGGCCTCATCTTCCTCTCTCCTTGTCTCTCTAAAGAGGCTCAGGAGTCACAGCTATCACTCTCTTCCTCAACGTCCCCCTCCAACTCCCCCCACCCCGTTGCCTTGAGTCGGCCTTTCATTATCTCCACCGCAAGAAGAGCGAGGGAATGAATGGGGAAAAAAAGAAGAGGAGAAGAGTGGAGAGGTCTGAAGAGGTTTTCAAATCCAGTGAAGCCTGTCACATTACAAAAACATGTCGCTTTAAACTATATGTGAAATATCAGTAATTGAAGCCATAAATCCACTGTTGTGTTTCCCCTCACCTCCTCCTCCTCCCTCCTCTCCTTTCCTCTCTCACTCTGTAGCCATCCCTCCATTGCTCCCTTTTTTTGTGAGGGTGCTTTTGATGAGCGGTAAATTGGAAATTATTTTGTGTTGTAATGCGGCTCTGAAACGTCTTCCCATTACCATGCGTCAGTCAGCACTGACAGTAAAATTACTCAAGTGTCAATCTGGCTATCAAAAGAGGTGGGTGGGGTGTGTTCATGGGGTGGGTGGGGGAGGAAAAGTAAGGGGGTTGGTTGGGTGTGTGTGTGTGTGTGGGGGGGGCTATACTAGGAGTTAGCGAATGATCAATAAAGAGAGGATGATGGAGGGGCAGAAAGAAGAGGAAGGGGGATGAAGAGAATGACTGGCCCATCATAATACTTCTGTTGTGACTGAATAAATCAAAACTATTGTGGAATTTACCTGCCACCATTAGCCTCCTCCCAAGTATTTTTGTTACTCTGTGTGTGTGTGTGTGTGTGTGTGTGTGTGTGTGTGTGTGTGATTACTGGTACAGACACCATCTTGCAAGGGCAGCAGCAAATTAACCATAATTGTAGATAAAGGACAATAAGGAGGAGAAATTTACAGAAATCAGGTAAATTGAACAATTCCTTTCAATGGCAATAATTCATGGCCCGAGCGAGGTCCCAAAAACCTATCTCTCCAGCTGCATCCTAAGAAGATGTGTGTATGTGTGTGTTTGTGAGTCCCAGACGGCACAGCTATGTTTTTACTAGTGTGTGTAACTACATTTCTAGTGATATAGCTGGAAAATAAAAAGACAGATAAAACATTATCTCCAGCTGGTGATAATTCTAAAGAAAACATCCACCATAATACCCCAAATGTGTTAATTCTTTCCCCTTTTATGCCTTTTGATTTGTGTTAGAATAGTCTTTATTCAATACAATTATTTACCAAAAAAATATTGCAACGATTCATAACATTGTAACTGTGGATAAACTTTTGTCATAAATAAAAAGAAGGGCAAATTCCAGTGGCTTCACCTGCTTCCCTGCATGTTGTACAATTGTTCCCAAATTTTCTACTATTATTACAGCTGCAGTGTGTTGCTGTGATGTGTGCCTGTAATGACTGGTATTTTCTGAGGTTCTGCAGTACATAGGGAGAAGGAGATAGAGGGAGAAGGGAGAGTGAGAACTCCTTTATTGCTCAATGCTAAATTAATTGCACCAATTATTCACGGAGAGAGTTGTCTAGTGGCGGCCTTCGGGGGGCGAGGCCCTGACCACTCTCCCTCATTTTTAATTGGCTGTCCTGTTGAATAATTGATTGGAGCAAATGTGAAATGGATGGGAAGGTCCAAGTGTCTTTCATCACAACGGGCTGCCCGCCGTGACAGCCGGCCACAAACAAACTCTGCTGCTGTACGCAATAAACAAACCACACGCAGCTGAATTCAGCCTGGCTACTGCGGCAGGGTTAGAATAGCAGATATGACTCCTGTACAGGACACTGCCCTATGAAACCCAAACAAGACACCCAACACCAGTAAAACTGACACTGGCAGGGCTGAACTCAAGAAGGGAGAATTTGCGAATAAGCAGAAAAAAATATTTGTATCATATGGTAAATGGTGTGGCAAGGTAACTTGTGCTGAAATAATTTGAACTGGCAACTGAATAGTGAACTACATTTAATATAAGATACTCAGACTCATGTGTAAAGGGGATTTCAGGGAAAGTACTTACTAGTAACAACTAATTCCTCAGAGTCATTATGGATACAAGATATAAAATTCTAAAACTAAAAATTTTTAGCACCACTTTAACTTTGGGACATTGATGTGATTGCTGGAAACAAACAAGACCATACTGGGAAACTAAAAGTCTTTACCAGGCTCTGTGCTCTTCTTTGGGTTATGTTTTCCTTGATGTACTACTATATTGCTTCATAGTACAATAAAGTAAGACAATGCTATTTACAGGTTAATTTACAGGTTTACAGGTTTAACGTTTTCCAAAGAAATTATGAAACAATAGGGTTTATGTGAAATGTAGTCTTGACACAAACTGGCAAGTAAAAAACTCATAGGGCAAATAATTATACTTGTTTTTTCCTTTTTTAAAATTTTTACAGAAATTTCATCATCGGACATAATTAATTTCAGACTTCAAAATACTACAAGTGCCACCTTAAATACATGGAAAAATCATGAAAAAAGTATATACCAAATTTTTACATTTAAAAGCAATTCTCCAGCAGTCACAAATACAGGACTGTTTGACATAATATCTGTCAAGGTCCTGTATTCATAAATTGTACACCCCTTATTATTTTACATAGACACGTTATGTACACATTCTAACATCTGTCTCTCCCACTACCACCAGACATACTGTACACACACACCTACACAAAAACACACATACACACAAACCCCTCGGTAATCAAAGGCTATTAACTCCTGGTGCTTTCGCAACAAAACAGATGTAAGATTCATGAGTTCCTGCCTGTGACTGTTGTCTTTGCCACAGGCTAGTAAAGAAACAATTAGTGCAGAGCTGGCCTCACTGTCCGCCACAATCAATAGTCCCTGATGGTCTTCTAAGCCTATTGACCAAGGCCCGTTCCTCTCCCTGACCCCCCATCTGTAGCAGCCGACAGCAGCTTGAATCCACCTATCTGGACCTTGGGAGAGGGTTACCAGGTTAAACAAGGCCCGATCCATGCAAACAAGCATTTATTAATACTGTCTGCCTCAGTCTGCATTTCTATGCAGTGGGTGTGGTGGAGGGTTAACCTCTGTAACAGTTTATCAGATATTTAACTTGACACTAGAATTACTGCCTTGATGGTATATTCTTCCCACAACCAGTCAAGTTGCAGAATACATCCATGTCTGTCTCATCTAATATACTCTTTATAGTGACAACTTTGAAGGAAAAAAAAATCAAGTGTATTGTTTGATTCCTGGCATAGGAATATATAAATAAAATTGATTTGACTTGACTTTTTTAAGCTTTTTTGTTCTTGTTCTGCTGTATCTGTGTAAGTTCATTGAGAGAAACAAAAAACAGTCAAATTCCATGTGTACTCACATGTTTGGCCAATGAAGCTGATTCTACAACACAGAGCTGTAGTCATGACAGGAGGCAATGCTTCAAAAATGGATTTTGCAGAGAAGCTGAAATTTCTAAAACATGGATCCTTCACATACATCTTCAACCTGGCAGCACAGAAGATCTATAGAGTGACTAAAATTCCCAGGGGACAGGCCAAGATTAGTGTCTCTAATTCCGTATCAGACCAAATGTGAAGAATTCTGTTGCTAATTTCAGCCGGAAAAATGGTTTTGCAGGACATTATGATGTCACAGTGAAGTTGGCCTTTGACTTTTTGGATATAAATGTCATCACTTCATCATTTTATCATATTAGATGTTTGTATGAAATTTTGTCCCAATTAGCATTTGAATTATTGATTTATGGCCAAAAATGTGGTTTGTGAGGTCACAGTGACCTTGACCTTTGACCACAAATTTCTAATCAGTTGATTCTTGAGTCCAAGTTATTGTTTGTGTCAAATTTGAAGAAATTCCCTCAAGGTGTTCCTGAGAAATCACATTCACTTGTACAAGTTGGACGGATGGAAAAACCAAAAACATAATGCCTGTGGCTACAGCTGTCACCTGCATGAAGGCATTATAAGACTTTAAACAGCAGGATTCACATCATTCAAATGAATCCAAATAATGAAACAAATTCATCAAACAGTGTTTGCATTGCAGTTATCATCATATTGGGGTATAAAACAGTTTTCCTTCTGTTAAAGGTCTTAGATGCCTGGAGATTAGAAAAGTGTGACTGTGGTGGTTTGTTTGATTGTCTGAATCCCGGACTAGAAAATGACTCTAGCTACATTCTCAACAGGAATTCTACTCCATGATTCTCAGTGCATTACGTGTATGGTTTTGGGATTTAAAACAACTAACAACAACTTAATCTGCTCTTCAAAGTGGAAACTTTCTGATGAACTTTAGAATTATTATAAAATTTTGCATAATAATAATAATAAAAAACAGATTATGTGTTTTACTGTTTCTAGAACTAGACAAACTGTGCCAAAAAAACATTTGAAGTCTATGTTTACCCGTGTTTTTGAAGATGGTTTGTGTGGCTTATGCCGGTCAACTTACATAGGTCATTTTATAGCAATCATCTCACTTAACAGCACCCTCAGTGGCACTGAAGCAATCTGCTGATGTTACGATAATTGTGAGTCTGTGTTTGTGTCCTTACAAAACCCTCCTCCTTCCTCGCATGTAACAACATCTGGACCGGTCCTACTCACTGCTCCCTGGCCTGCTGTGACGAGCTTCTCCTCTACGCTGCCTGAGAAGGAGGAGGAGTAGGAACAAGAAGGCAATGAAGACGGAAGGGAGGGAAAGGTTGAAGCAGAGGAAGCAAAGCAGCTGTAAGGATGAAGGGGTGGGCAGCGGTGAACAGGTGTCACTCCCACTGACGGGCTGCCTCTGTACCCCCAAACCCTGGCCACCCGCCCCACCTAGACACCCACGCAGGGTAGTGGGGGTTTTGGCGGTTAGGAGAGCATCCATCTCTCACCCATTCCTCACCCCACGCCTACCTTCCTCCCCCTCCTCAGATGGCACCCAAGTCACAACTCAATCTGGCTGCTAGGTCCACAGATTGACATACAAACACGCAAACATTCACTCATTAGTGCACATAAATACCTGTATATATTCATAAGTGTGTGACTATGAGAATGCATGGACATAGGCTTGTGAGTGTATGCAAACTTCTCACAGACAAAGACCTATGCTCTTTTTTTATACTGTGCTCTTCTGAGATCAAATGCTGCAACCTTTAAGTAGAAAAGAATGGTAAAATTGAACTAAAGAATTTTTTTGGATGTATTTTGAATTCTAATGTCAGAAAATTTTTTAGGCATACAAGCATACGACTATACTAGTGAATGGTCTTCAAACATAGCTGTATTTTAGTCTATAATCACGTAAGTGCTGTATTTTTAAACTGTGAACCATCAGACAGGGAGGGGAAAATCAACTGGATTACATTATAGCAAAGCCGAAGTTTGGTTACTGACAATAGCAGACTATCAAAGGGTGAAGGGTTTTCCAGTGCGATGGAAAAAGATGCTCATAATGTATAGTCTGTTATCTTTTTTAAGGTTCTTGTGCTTCCTTTTGCTGCTTTGCAAATTTCCCAGTGTGGGATCAGTAAAGTTTATCTTACCTTATTAAAACTGTTGTCAATCCATTTTTGCTTACTGAGTAATTGTTTAAACAACTAATTATTTCAGCTCTGAGAAAGAAGACAAACCTTGGCTCAAAGTGGGAGCAATGTTCTTATAAGGAATGCAGTTTAATATGAATGGGCAGTAACATTAACATTGCTTTTAGAGTAAGATCAACACTAGCAATCGTGACCACTACCTCAAGCTCATCTGTTTACAGTAATCAAGCAAAAATGTTGTAACTGATTAGGCCCTAATATACTGACATTTAAAAATATGTACTGTAACATCTTGATGAGGAATGAAAGAGGCTATCTCCTGTCAATCAATCAATCAATCAATCAACATAGAAATCTATTTATCTATTTACTCTCTCTATCCCTATAGCTGACCATCCATCCATTCATCTTTGTCCAATCATCACAGCCCTTACAGCCTTTATAACCCTCATCAGTTTACACTCGTGGTGTTACAGGACAGTGTGGTGGGAAGGTTGGAGAGAGGTGCAGGTGTGTGGATGAAGCCCCCCCCCCCCCCAATCTCTCCTCCACTTCCCTCCCACCGTTGCCGTGGTGAGGAGGGCAGTAATTACTCTGGTGTCAGCGTTGCTGGGTGCGACTCCTCCCCCGGCAAGGGGCGGCGGGCATCCATAACCCATCGTCCTGCCACGGGGTAAACGCCGGGCCATCCATCACGCACCCACTTGACAAATACCTTCCATAATAGAAGTTTATTTTTATGGGAGGCTGAATCAAGGACTTTCCCATGCATACAAAAACGTGTCAGAATTATTTATGGCTTCTGCTGAGACGCACAATATGTCATATCAAAGTCTCATCCCGCTTGCCGGTGCTGCTGGCGCTTGGCCTGTCGATATCTCCACTCGCTATCAATAATGTGGAACACCGCCACGATAAGCCTCAGGATTCGGAGGTCATACTCGACACACACAAACGCACATGAATGGGAGCTGACACACACACTTACTCATGCATCACATGCATACATAGACAGGGACACACAAAAAACTCACAAATGATGACATACAGTACATAGATGTGTTTTCAAATGTATTACAAAGGAAACACTTGGTCATACACACACAGGCAGGAAGCAAATAAGAAAACACAGTTGAAACGTAAACATCAAATTATACATGTGCCCGTAATCCCACATGAAATGTTCTTAGCAGTGGAAACCAACATGTTTTTCCACTCGCACATAAAAATACAAAACAAGAGAAATACCAATCCCTGCATGAATCACGTGTGTTTTTCCTTTAACCATTAATTTTCTTTACCTCCATTCCCCCCCCTAAGAATAAAACAATTGCCCAAACAAAGATGTTCATAATTCTGAGCCTCACCGACTGTGTAGCAACCAGGACTACGAACGCCGTCTGTCAGTCAAAATCACAGCCAAGGTCAGATGAAAACAAAGCGATTAGGAAATGAGCGAGTGCAGCTGCTGCTACTACGTCTTTGTGTATGTGTTTAAACGTGGACATGTACGTACCTCCATCCATGTGTGGTGGAGTAATCTCCAATAGTACAAAAAAGAAAAAAAGAAAAAAACATAACTTAAAGGAAATCCCTACGCTGCAGTCTGCAAATATGAGAGCTGTCAGTCAGCGTGAGTGGCAACCCCTTTCGCCCAGAGAAACGGTAATAAATTGGGTTTCCCGATAAGGCCCCGGCATCACCAGCAAACCAAAAAAAAAAAAGAAAGAAAAAATGAGCTGCTTTTCCGTAGGCCACTTGAGTGCTGTCAATCAACATGACTGGCAGGCTCACATGTCGCCAGTGGAGAGAGCAATGGAGGGAAAAAAATAGATTAATGTACAGAAGAGGGAGCAGTGGGAGAGGGAGAGGGAGGAGAAAAGAGAGACAGCATTAAGCCTGGCTGAGAGAAAATGAATAAATATGATAAATATGATAAATATGATAATTGAAATGATGAGATTTTGGTACTTGGTATTGGATTGTGTGTGCCCAAAGGGATTAGTCCTTCACTCACTGTCATTTTCAGCCTTTCTGTCCCTTTACACACACACACACACACAACACGCACACGCACGCACGCACAAATTGCATATATATAAACACTGAGTGCCCACGCATGTAGACAAATAATAAATACATACATTAGTAAAAAAAAAAAAAAAAAAAAAAAAAGAAAGAAAAAATGAGCTGCTTTTCCGTAGGCCACTTGAGTGCTGTCAATCAACATGACTGGCAGGCTCACATGTCGCCAGTGGAGAGAGCAATGGAGGGAAAAAAATAGATTAATGTACAGAAGAGGGAGCAGTGGGAGAGGGAGAGGGAGGAGAAAAGAGAGACAGCATTAAGCCTGGCTGAGAGAAAATGAATAAATATGATAAATATGATAATTGAAATGATGAGATTTTGGTACTTGGTATTGGATTGTGTGTGCCCAAAGGGATTAGTCCTTCACTCACTGTCATTTTCAGCCTTTCTGTCCCTTTACACACACACACACACACACACACACAAACACGCACGCACGCACGCACAAATTGCATATATATAAACACTGAGTGCCCACGCATGTAGACAAATAATAAATACATACATTAAAAAAAAAAAAAAAAAAAAAAAAAAAACAAAAAGAAAAAAAAAGAAAAAAACATAACTTAAAGGAAATCCCTACGCTGCAGTCTGCAAATATGAGAGCTGTCAGTCAGCGTGAGTGGCAACCCCTTTCGCCCAGAGAAACGGTAATAAATTGGGTTTCCCGATAAGGCCCCGGCATCACCAGCACGTTCCAACCAAAAAAAAAAAAAAGAAAGAAAAAATGAGCTGCTTTTCCGTAGGCCACTTGAGTGCTGTCAATCAACATGACTGGCAGGCTCACATGTCGCCAGTGGAGAGAGCAATGGAGGGAAAAAAATAGATTAATGTACAGAAGAGGGAGCAGTGGGAGAGGGAGAGGGAGGAGAAAAGAGAGACAGCATTAAGCCTGGCTGAGAGAAAATGAATAAATATGATAAATATGATAATTGAAATGATGAGATTTTGGTACTTGGTATTGGATTGTGTGTGCCCAAAGGGATTAGTCCTTCACTCACTGTCATTTTCAGCCTTTCTGTCCCTTTACACACACACAAACACACACACACACGCACGCACGCACGCACAAATTGCATATATATAAACACTGAGTGCCCACGCATGTAGACAAATACTAAATACATACATTAAAAAAAAAAAAAAAAAAAAATCTAATTCTACCAGGTGGGTTGTTGTATGTGTAAAACAGCAGCAGGAGGTGATAAACCTAAAAGTAGCTGCCTGCAAACCCACTGGCAAAGTAAAAAAAAAATATGAAAAAACAGCGTTGGTAGCAGCGGGAGAACTTTGTCCTGTGAAGACAGAAGATGTATGGCTCAGGGGAGATAGTAGCAACAGTAAATGATTACCTTTTTACAAACTGGGCCTTTGTAATAAAATGCGTAGGGGGGAGTATTATCAATTCAGCCGCCTGGTGAAGATAGCATTTCTGAAGCCACGGCGAGGCTGATCACTATCTAGAGAGGAGCCTGAATCTGTATTCCTCACTGCGAGTCCAGGAGGGAGAGGGGTCTGAGACCTGTTCGTGTGTGTGTTTGTGCGTGTGTATGTGAAATAAAATGTGTGTGTGTGTGTATGTGTGTTTCACTGAGAGAGACATCCGTTAAGGCCTCTTGTGCCTGCAGGCCCAGCCGTGACAGAACCAAGATCTATTTTCTTACACCCACAAACAGAAAGACATGCAAGAGTGTATGTGTGTATGAACACAAACATACACATACAAATGAAATCTCTTATATGTGCAAAAAACACACTTAGTCCTTGGGGCAAAGAACTATAAGATTGGAGATGAAGTTCTGTTTGTGTGTGTATGTATTTTTATACAGTTTGTCTGTGTGCCAACCTGAGATTCTCTGTTAGATGTCTGATTCTGGAGACAGGCACTGACAGATGACATGTACACACACACACAACATACACTCTTTCAAACAACACACTTGTCTGATAGCAGTCAAACAGAGAGTAAAGACAACACAGAGGAGACAACAGTCAGACCAGCAAACAGATAGAGAGACAGATAGCATGGCAGAGCTCAGCTGCTGAGCCAGAGTCACATCACTCACTCTTAGCGCGCACACACGAACACATCACTGAAATGGTAAGAGATCATGAGACACACAGACACGCATCGCACCATAACAAAGAGGTAGAAAGAGACTGATGCAGTGAGGGAAACTTATGGGGGTTAAAGAATGGGAAGACAGCGATATCATTATAGCCCCAGGTCTTAATGCACACTGTTGAATTGTGGGATATTTACAGGGGGACCAATGATGTGACGCTCATCTGTTCCCCACATATGTGTGCATGCAAGACTGTTTTAAAACATAACATGCACGCCACACTCATGTAAACCTAACGTTTTACCAACTGAATGAATTGTTCCTAAGCCACTCCTGTGTTGTCTTGGCTATGTGCTCAGGGCCTTCATGCTAGCTGACTGCTCTGGAACAGGTATGCACTTAGTTTATCTCTGTACTTTGCTCTGTTGAGGTTTCACTCAAGCCTGATCAGTCTACCTGCTGCTGAAAAAAACTAGCTTCACGCTACCGTCACAAGGCTTCACCGTTGGGATGGTACTGGGGACATGGAGTATGGAGTTGATTCCCCTATTTTATCCTTCATAAGGCTGTATTCATGTCTACTGTCTTATTTATTTTTATGAAAGCCTTTGTGATCTTCTGCTCTTGAAAGGTTTGATATGAATAAAGTAACTTTCTTTACTTACTTCCTGAAAGCATCAAGTTACTTGCATCAGAAATGTGGGATGCAGTGTTTTTGAAAGTAATAGTCAGGATATTGCAACCTCTGACACTTCAATTTTAATGTTTATCTCAAAAGTTCCCAAGTGTTGGGGAATACACCTTTGAAACCTCAGCAAATAACACTAAAACTAACATTAGAATGGGTAAGTTTGAAAATACTGTAGATACCCTTTAAATGACCCTTAGAAAGAATCAGAGTTATAAGTTCAATTTCATATATTTCTAAGTTTGAGCTTTGTATTTTTATAATCATAATCACTTTGATATTTTAAGACATTTACATTCATTTGGCAGACGCTGTTATTGAAAGCAACTTAAATCAATAAAGTAAAATAGACAGGTCCTCCAGGTCATCAGCTAACCCAAGCACATTGAGGATCCTCAAACTCTGATCTCTTAATCTAAATAAAGTTCCCCGTTCTGATCTTCATCTCAACAAATACACAGCACAGAGCTCTGCTATAGAAACACAGGAGTTTTTCTCCTCTCTCCATCCTCCTTATTCTCTTTTTCATTTTTTTTCACAGGTGTCAGAGGAGATTTCATGGCCTGTGCGTATGTGTGAATTTGCCACACCCCTTTTGAGTGCTAATTTACCCTTTTAGGTTTAATCTCCCCATGAGTGGCTTTCCTCGCCCTTTAATTAGGCTATGGGGAGTCGACACTAACACTAAACACGCACACTTAGACTCTGAGACATGCACACAGACTACTTCTTGATACCATACACACACACACACACACACCCACACACATATATGTACACACACCCACTAAAATGCTGCAGAAACACAGTCCCAGACTTGAGACAAGCTTTGCAAAGACAGTCCTCATCAGCCCTCTATGGGCCTCTTTCACACTCTGGCTCCCCTCATCTGCAACAGTCACCAAGACAGGACAGAGAAAAAGGGAGAGAGAACAAAAGAGTAAAAAAAAAAAAAGTGAGATATACTGTACTTGTGAGAGGACAGAAAAAGGTGCTGGTGGTGGAGGCATTCATCTCTGAACTTTTTCCATTTCAAATCTATTTGTCAAGTTAAAGCTGCATTAAGCCACATCAGATTTTGGCAGGCCCAAGTGGCAGCGGGAGATAGATGTTTGAATTTTTTAAGGTTTAAAGACTTCACTGCCCATAAATTTTCTAAGAAGATTTTGGTGACATGTGCACTCATTGAACCCAAATAATGTAGTGAAAAAATCTTTGCAACAGATTAGGCCCCGCATTCTCTTATGTTAATGAGATGCTTGAATTTCACTCATCTTTTCCTCACTGTTTGTGATTTAGGGAGAAGGCAGGAGTAAAATTCTTGTTCTGCAGCCTCAAAGTCGTCCATCAAATTATCTTTACGAAAAATGTGCAAATTATGAGATCTGTTGTAGTACTACCAAGCATGCCAGAGGATTTTTACAACAAACACTGTCAGGTGTTTTGGACAAACATTGTCCACTTTTTCAGTCTGACAGTAGAAAAAATAGGCAGATCTTTTCTCTTTGGGTTGTCACCTTACTTAGTGTCCTCCTTCTCCAACAACAAGTGTATCTATTAAAATACAACCTGTGCCAGTGCTAATTTAACACTGAAACTCCTTTATTCCACTTTTTTCCCTCTTTAACTCCTACAAACAGACCACAGATTTACCCAAACAAAACTCTGCACTAAAGAGGGAAATACAATAACAGTAATAGTGATAGTGGCTTGTTATGTTGGAAATAAGAGGGCACTTAATTGGGGTCTGATAGTCTAATAGGCAGCCCCTCTGATTACCAACTCTGCACATTGGCTTAAATTAGCCCGCTGATGAGCAGCCTGGGGATTCAATTATGCTAGGAGAGAAATAAGGGGCCCTAATAGGCCACTGTATCAGGAAACATGGGACTGGGTTGGGCTAAAGCACTAGTAATTGGTTGTTTAGTTGGGAAAGTTGAGGCTGTTGGTAATTAGATATGCCAAGACGTTTGGAGAGCCACCAAACAGACGACACATAGAAGCTAGAGATGCAAAGGAGGGAGACAAGGGTCCTTGGCAGAGTAAAAGGGGCAAAGGTTGTGATGGAGATCTCAGAAGTGCACTTCAGCCAATGAGGATGTGGATCAGGGAAAACATGTTGGTACTAGGAGTGGTGTTGACTCAGTAAAGGTCAAGATGAGGCAGGCTGGGCTAAAACTGAAAATCAGCAGTCTGGCCTTGTCTCACAACCTGCTCTCCTTACAATTTCTGCTTTTCTTTCTTATCTTTTCATTGGTCTTTTTTACTCAATTTTATCATCAGGAACTACTTCTTTCTTGCTGTCTTTCTTTCCTTCTTTTAGTCTTTTTTTGTTTTCTTTTTTCCTTCTTTCTTTCTTTTTCTCTCCGACAGGTTAGCTTTTAGTCGAGGTGGATGTCTACAGTGTGTCTAAATTGAGGGAGAAGGAGGTTTGAATTATGGATGAGACTTTATAGGAGCCGCTGGCCTGTCTGGTCCCATATGCACTGTCCCATACAGGACTAGCAGCCCTGCCTGCGAGAATCTCCACTACACGTCACTCACAGGGGGTGTTTGTGTTTGTGTGTATATCTATATGTGTGTTTCTGCGTATGCTCTCTATGTTCACATAAAAGCATACACCAGGGTATTGTGTTCTTTCAAACATACAGAAGATATCTTTGCTTTTATCTTTTGATTAACAAGGAATAAGGAGCAGTTTATATTAATGATGCCCTGATTCACACCAGGGAAGTTGTGCTGTGTACCCAAATAAAAACCGTTATTATAGCTTTTCTGGAAAAGTTGTATATATATATATATGTATATATATATATATATATATGTGTGTGTGTGTGTGTGCCCGCAAAACACTTTAGCCCTATTCTTTTTCCTGTGTCACTGAGCAGTTAGCTTTCGATGCTCCAAATTACATTATCAGAATGTCACATTAGACTAAAAACCTATACAGATTAGATAACTTCATCCTTGTGTCCTGAGATCATACTGTACAACTGTTAGATTTTGCCCTACATAAGGCATCAGCAACTTTGTAGAAAAGTGCAACAAAAGCATGCACTTAACATAACTGTGCCGTTGCAACACCAGCGATCATATATCAAGTGTCATCGATCTGACTCGAATTTTCTAACAGTGACAGAACATGTCCAGATGCACAGACAGACGCAGAGGTTGACCCAGTGTGACGCTGACACTACACTTCCAGTCATCATGTATGATGCGAAAAAAAAATCTATCTGTAATGGTCTAAAGGTGGCAAAAACAAACTGTGGACATCACTTCAAACTGACAGCAGCCAGAAACCTATAGCTTCTCTTCCTCCATACTGGATGGGACTTGTCAGTTAAGGCCATGAATCGCCAGTAAGGGGCTGAGGGGAGGCTCTCGAATTGGCGCCAGGATGAAGGGAGGAGAATGGTAGAAGAGGATGAAACAAAAGCCTGTTTGTTGTGGCTGATGTGTGATAAATGCAGCCAATTGGGAGAGTTTTCACGCTCATTGGAGCAGGTCATTATGCAGGAATTGCTGCTTGCTTGGCCCTGACCGGCCTTGTATTAGTTTACTGAGACACATGCAACCAACGGTGTGCATTTTCCACTAAACTGCCTGGCTAACCCCTCAAACACACACTCACGCACACATACACACATGCGCGCACACACACACACACATGCACACAGACACAGACACAGACACACACACACACACACCCCTTGATACATGTCTCATGGGGCACATTGGAATGGAGCTGCTACTTTCAAACTACAATATCTGAAACAAGACTGCATATGGAGTTTGTGGATGTACAGAAGTAGATATTAAGCATAAAGCAACAAGTGTGGTATGAAGAAAAATACAGAGTTATGAGTACAAAAACAATTCCCTTTGTTGAGGAAGATTTTCTACAAAGGACTCAGGACCCATTTAAACACACAAAACACTGATAGGGTTAAAATGAACCTTCTTGTGATAAGGTTTCTGTGTCACCTATATTGTAATTTACAATATATTTCTAAATATAAAAAGTCTTATGATCATCTTTTATAGTGTTTCTTGAGACAAAGAGCTTAGTTCCAATTGGTTATCTTTACTTCTACCCAGAACCCATCATCCAGTAGGATAGAACCTTATATGAGGTTCACTCTGTCCATGCACTAAATTGAGACTGACACAGCATAGCTTGGCTTATGGCTTATGGCTGCTCTATAGGTAGGTCCCCATGAACACATAAAACATCTGTCTAAGGCCGCTTTAAGGAGAACTTGGAACTTCTGTGGGATCATCATCAAGAGCGAATAAATGACTTTTCTTTCACAAACTCTTTCAAGTGAGTCATTCAGGACCAGATGAAGCTGAGAGGTGTTCCTCCATGAGGGAATTCTTCAATTAACACCCCAACAGTGTCTTAAGCTAACCTTCAAGTTTGCACTTGTACATGCAGGCTTGCTGAGGTTGCTTTGTGCAACTGAAGAAACTGGACAAAATGGAGACACAATAACAAAACTTGACCGAACACAGACTATTATAAAACCTAGCATACAGTTACAAAAAAAGGCCATTCACATTTATGTTTTTGGCCATATTAATTGGATCCTTAGCAAAATCCTCCTCTGAAGAGCATAAAAAGCGCTACAAGTGATTAGTTAATTAAATGTAACTTACCTTACCTGTGGTTTTAAAAATATTTGTCAATTTTTTGGCTTCCCTTTAAGCCTACAAATCCCTGATTGTTGATTTTGTGTGATACAACTCAATAACTACATTTACACTGTGACAGCGTCAGCACGATGAGCTACCTTGTTCATCAGATTTTACATTGTACTCAACAGAATTACTTTTTTCATTAATGCCTATCATGCGAAAGCAACATAAGGAAGGTGACACAAAGATGCAGGTTCATCACTAACGCTGACGACTTGATTTTCTATAGGTGTTTTTCAAAGAACTGCGATGTATTGTTTTTTTCACATATTTTCCAACATAGAAACGTGTCACATATAACATATTGTTATTAGAAACAGATGTTGATTTTAACGCCGGTGTCTGTGGCTTCTTTCACAATGTTGACACAGTGTCATGTGCGCTGGGATACCAGGACACATTTGCATGACACACACACCTGTCCCCCACAATCCAACACGCTGTTGTAGCACAATTCGTAAGTAAAACTCAGGAGAGTAATTTTTCATTACATGATGAACAGAAGGTGAAAGTGAGGGAGGGAAGCCGGGGAGGCAAACAAATGCATAACTTAAGTAAAAGCCATCGAAATCCATATTTGTTTACAGATTTGTTTAATAAGGAAAAATACATGCATACAAATGAATTTGCCTGTGGTTGTAAGTGTGTATTAAGATCATCACTTACAAGGCCAGGTCTCCTCTAGCCTTCTACAGCAGCCATCCATCATGCATTATTAAGCAAAATAGAATCTGCATAAAGCAGCAACAATGCCTTGAAGAAGTTTATTTATTTATTTGTTTTATCATTTTAGGCACTAAGCAGCAGATCCAAGTACTCAGTCGTTGTTAGCTAATTACAAAGCATTTGATCTCTGTGCCCCCAGGATGTGCAATTATAACAGTGGTTGAAAATTAGGGAAATATTTCACAATTAAAAATAGTGGAATGAAGATGATCTGACAAACCTAATGGCGACATCTCACCTGTGTGTGTGTGTAAAATAGCTTCTGGTACTGAGCAGGACAGGAGGCTGATTTAACAAAGCCACTGCCCTGCAACCACAGCTGACCTCGCTGGAGGGAGATGGCAAAGAAAGAAGGAAATATACCATTTTCCAAAGCTGCAACAGTCATAGTGTACTTGCAGCATTTTAACTAGAAAGAAAGTTCTGGGAGAGGGGTAATTTAGCAAAGTTGCAGTGCTGTGAGGTACCTGTAGCTCTAGTTCTGCTGCAGTGCTATCTATGGCGAGATCACACAGATGCCGCCACTTCTTTCTGGCATATCTCTCTGCAGATCGCACAAGGAAGACAATTGTCATTACCATTTTATTAAAATGTGTCCTATCAGCAACATTTTCCCTTCACATATCTAACCTCCTTTTTTTCCCCTTCTTTTTCCCCTCAAATTCTAATCATCATTCCCCTCCATCACTTGCTGGGTCTAATTCCTTCACTTCCTTCGTTTGCAAAGGACCTCTGCTTTCATCCTTGAGAAGGGCTTTAATTCGAAGTGCGACGCTGAATGAAGAAGGAAAGACAGAGTGAGAGAGATAGGGGGAAGAGAGAGAGAGTGATATGGAAAGACAGAGCAGCAGCAGAGACGTTCGGATGTCAATCAATACAGCGCGAGGGGCTGCAAGGGCCCATGACTAGGGTGCGTTTGATCTGTGTCTTTCAAAGGGGGAACAGCGGGAAGGGCCATCACAGACGATTTGCTTCTCGCTGCTGGCCCTGGTGCCACTCTGACAGAGAGCAATCACAAGCAGGTTAATTCAACATCTACCTTCTTAATCTTTTTTTCCCCTGTCTCTTTCTTTTGGTCTCGTTCTGTCTACTTAGATGAAACACTGCTCATTCCACTACCACCACCACCTCCCTTTTCCCTCTTTTGAAAGAGGAAGAGATCACAGGTGTACTTTCAATGCCTTTTCAAACCACCTATAGTTTGAGTACTTTGGTTTTAAACAGTCAGAGAGTTGGTGATTATTTTAATTTCTGTAGAGTATATTTATGTGTCGCTATCATGAGGCAAAATTTTAAGCTAACAAATCAGTGAATGGGAAGTGGGATCAGTCATTTCTCTCTGGAGGCTGATGCAGTGAAAATTTTTCCTTTACGGAAAGAAACACCTTTTTTGATCATTTCTTTTGCTTTCATTCTTTGGGTTCATATCGGTGTCAAGTGGGTGTCAAGATGACATCTTGAAAACATACTGCTTAACGTGACTGAAATAAGAAGATGTGTTTCTGCCAGATGAATGAAAGATGACGCACGTTCCAGACAAGACCTGACCTTCACTCACAAAACCCAAAACTGAAATCTACAGTGCATAGTGCCTGCTATAGTTGGGTGGATGCCACAGCATTGGCCATGACACATAATGAGAAATTTCCTCTCCTAACTTGGTTTAACTGTTGTGTTCTTATATGGCTTTATAGATCAAACTTAGGGGGAAACAAAGAAACAAATGAAACTGTGAGACTTTCACCAAAGGTCATTCATAAGGACATACAAAGGTGAGGGATATTCTAGGGTGAAAGGGTAAGAAGAGGCATAAAAGGTGTGCTTTGGTTAAAGGTGAGAGAGTACTGAGAATATGAAGAGGTTTTTAAGAGTAGTTGAAGGTAAAAAGGTTGTACAGGAAGGTTAGGAGGTGGAAGTGAAGAAGAATAAAGACAGAAATAGGACCTTGAATTTTGAAGAGTAGAAATTATACCCAGAAGAAGCCTGTTTAAGAGCTTAAAAAAAAAACAAAAAAACTTTACGGAGTCAGCACAAAGACATAACTCAGGTTCATTCAGTTTCAATTGGAAATAAACCACAATGCCACCAAAATGGAGCCGTTTTCCAGTCATTTCCCTGCCTGGCCTCTTTCCCATCGTGCTCCCCTCCAACTCTACTGCTTTTATGTAAGGTCAGAGGGATAACAGGATAAAGGCTGTCCTCTTAGCTCCTCTGAAGGACAAGCACTCTGCCGATTGGATTTGCTGGCCTTCAAGGACAAAGAAAGAACACTGGGATACAAAAGAAGTAATAGAGGAGGAACAAGATTTCATCTGTCTCTATGTCCTGAGTGATTGGCAGGGATGGCTAGACCAGCAGTCTCTGAGTGCTGCCTCTTTGTGGCTGGGTGCCCTCCATCAGCATTGAATAGCAAGACCTGATCGAACCGACAAAAACACTTGAGGATTCTGGAAGATCTGACCTCTTTGAAAGAATAGAGCCTAGGTAGGGTTGCAGGGGCAGCTAGCAGGCTTAATTTAGTAGAATAATTTTAAATGTTATATTTGTCTGTGAAAATATTCTGTAAATTTTTGTTTGCACCATAGAGTAAAGAGTAGAGAGGTAAGTTGGCAAATGGTGGGTGGTAGGTCCAGTCCTTGGATATCACTGGATTCTAAATCCAACAATTTAGTATTTCACTTCCACAAAGTTGGGGGAATCAAAGCTACAGATTAAAAAAACAAAAACAAAACACAAAAGATATCCTGATCTATAGTTCCTAGGAAGGCTACAGAAACACTGGATCCTACACTTCCCATGATACAACTAAATAGTATCATTTGGTAGACCTTCCTCAACTAGTCTATTAAACTCCACCAGTTTGTGATGCAGCTTTTCTATTTAAAACTTGACCAAAGTTGAGATAATAATGATGTTAAACAATGCAAATAATAATATTATTTTCTCAGACTAGAAAGCAACCTGGAGAGAGACAGAAGACTTTATACAACTGTTTTCACAGGCTGAGTGGTACTTCTCATGAAAAATGTGTAAGATTGTGGGAGTTCCCCTTTAACTCTCACCTCGTCCAGTGGAGCAGATCTGTGGTGGTGATGGGCAACACCCAGATGTATAAAAATGTGAAACTCAAGCCAGACATTGATGGAAATAAGCTTGGACCTCAAACAATCTTTTAACACTCAAGTGTTCAGGATCCCTCCAAGGTTCTGCTGTTTCAAAATGTAGGCATACTCTACAATCAAGTCTTATTTCTGACAATACTTTTTCATTTGGGACAGGCAATTACCTGAATTACATAGATGCTGAGAGAGACAACAGGTACTGAGGTAAGGCATATGTAAAGAGAGCGCCGAATCAGCCACCACAGTGCATTTGGGAACTCTCTCAACCACTCAACAGAATCCCCTATAATCTGGAGATTGGGCTTTTTTTTTTTTTTGTTTTTTACAGGGCATACCCAAGAAAACATACCTGCATGTAGGTAGGCGAGGTCTGGGTTCTCAATATCAGGGTGACTCTCCTTCAGATGGTTGCGGAACTCCATGGGAGAGTTGGTGGCGTAGTTACATTTAGGACAGTTGTACATCTTCACGCCCTCGTGTTTTCCTGTATGGAGAATGTGCTTCCGGATATTCTCAGCACAGTTAGATCTAAGGGAGACAAACAAAGATAAAAGGCCTCATTCCTTTTTGGAATAAATAAATAAAAAAAGGCAAAGATTAAAAGATGAGAGTCATGGGGGAGAAAACACAAGATAAACGTTTGGCAACGTTCCCAAGAAAGGTTTGCTGTACTAACATTCTATTTTGCTGCAATGATCACACACACACACACACACACACACACACACACACACACACATGCGTACACAGAAACTCAAGTTGGGCTTTAGAGCTGAGGGAGCAGCCGTGTTTGGACAGATTCTCAAAGCATTCATTGCCTAAATAGGCCTCTGTGAAACAGGCCCACAACCAGCAAATGACTAGAAAGTGTTTTCACACAAACAATATTTACATCCTGCAAATTCTTTGATATTCTGTCATGCTCTTACATGTCTCTTAGATATTTTCTTTCCTCACAGTTGTTCAGTTTAGTGTGTAATGGTGCTTGGAGCAGTGTACTGTTAATTCTGTTAATGACAAAAAATATTTGCTGAAGACCTATTTTTAATGACGAAAATGAGACTAAAACTAAATCCAACCCATCGTCTGCAAACAGGAAAAACTATGATAAAATGTATTGCATTTTTTGTCAATGAATTGAAACGAAACAATAAAGTGAAAGATGGACAAATGGGCATATTCTAATGCAAGGTCTTATTCAACAACCTGTGTCTGTGAAATCACATGGTGTTCCTGATTAGCATGACAATATCCCCTGCTGTTCAGAAGATGATTTACCCACTTAATCTGTTGCACTTAATAAAAAACACCTTGTAAAGTTATATGTCTGTGAGTAACGTTGTCTTATGTTACCTGTTCTTGCCAGTAGCAGATATACGAACTAAATTCATTCACAATCCACTGAGAATTAGACAATGAGTGGCAACAGCTAGGGCAAACTACGTCATTATGCAGGAAGCATGCAGAGATTTCAAAAAAGGTAAACTAATCTAAATATCAAGGGGTGTGGATGTGGAGGTAATGTTAAGTTACTCTCAGTTGGTTATCTTTAGTGTTGCTATCAGGAGAACTGATTTAGTTTGAGGATTAATGTCAATGGTCCATCTAAATTGTCATCTAGATGTTTGCTAAACTAAGATCACAGTATTGGTGATCCAGCGGTAAAACTTAACCCAGAAAATGAACAGTTTTTCAGCGAACACGTGAGTGAATCCACAGGTAGCTGCAGTAATGCTAACAGGAACAACTGTACTAGATTATATTAGAGAGAGTGGTTCTGTTCAAAGAGACAGATTTTGGAAAGACCAACTCGATTTACTGAAGTTAGTCAGTCTGTGCTACTGCAGAGCATAGTGTCATGGACACCCTCCGAGAGACGCCTGTAACAACAGTAATTGTACACAAAGATGGTGATATCTGTAGTCTCAAAATGAACTGAAGACATGAATTTAAAATGTATGATGAAAATGAGACTGACATCTCACTGATAAAAATGACTGAGAAATAACTAAAATTGAAACTATTACACACTTTTGTCAAAAGACTTTAGAATAAAACTAAATCAAAATCAGTTGCCCAAATTTACACTGGATGACGAGGGTTGAGAGACTGCAAGTGGATCTAGAGGCCTACTTAATGCTGAATGCATTACATTTATGTCTGAGAACATCCATTATGTATCTTTTGCTGTTCTGTGAAAGGTATACGAACAGTGGTGCATTTTGTGTGTGCTAAACAGAGAGAGAGAGAAGGAGAGAGAGAGAGAGAGAGAGACAGACAGACAGAGAGAGAGAGAGTTTGTGGCGCTTTAGGTTGGTCAGATAGGGCAGGCCAAGCACTGAGCTATCGAGGGTGTAGGATGTAATGATGTCAGCTCAGAGAGTCACACACAACCCTCTGCTGATTAATGATGCTGCCTGACCTGCTCCCAGGCTCTATCTAAACCTGCCCACAAACAAGCACAAACACACACACGTGTCTTAGTGAAGCCCTGAATGTAAAAGAAAGAAACAAACATGCCCATACATACATGGACATTACCACACTTCAGTTTGTGCACAAAAAAAAGATAAATCTCTGATACGACAACATAGGTACAAATATACAGACATGAATCCATAAACACCCACATACACATGTACAAATAAGAGCACACATGATGCATCATGAGAGCAAGCATGTGACACGTAGAACACAGGTTCATACACACACATAAACACACACCATCATCTGTTGATGGATGGGGCACTCGTGCTCAGTTTGGACCTGACATTCTCGGACAGTATAATATGCAATTACTCTCCCTTATCACCTTGGCCGGGACAATAAAGCCTCACAGTGCCATAGCTCACGCCAGCCAAGGAGAGAATTTGTTTTCACTTTTGCAGAGACACCTCTCTCCATCATGGGACCACAGTCCAGCCTGGCTCCACTGGGGCCTAAATGGAGTGGGCCCTCACTGGGTTCTGTTCATGCTATATGAAATACATTAGCACAGGCCAGCGGTGGACAATGAGGGCTCTTTGCAGCGCTAGACTACAGCAGGTTGGGATGCTACGGTTTCAACGAAAGAATAAATAACAATCTACAGAACCAGTATAACACAGCAATTACATATTAAGAAATACTACAGGGTCACTGACTGATATAATTCAACCTGATTACTCACTTTTTTTCAAAACACTGAAGAAGTCATAGTTTTGGATTTCTGGTTGGTTAAAAAAAAAAAGCAGAAGAAGTAGGTATTTAGTGTGAGTACTGATAGCCAGAGAGAGTGAATAGGCAGATAAAGAAGGACCAGCTGCAAACCCTAATAAAGTGTCACAAGTGACATGCAGTTATACAACTTCAGAATTTCTATCAAGAATTTAAAAAAGGAAAAAAAAACAATGAACCCTCATTAAAGCCTGATTTAAAGACCATAGGTAGCAATGCCAAGTACACAGAGTAGGCAGAGTCTGAAAACCATTGCACATCTACATAAGTCCTGCTGGGTGATGATACAGAAATTGGTGAATAACATCTAATATTTACACATACTTTTAATTACTTATCCAGCAAATTGACGCGCATTGTTTTTGATTACTTTGTTGTCAGCAGTCATAAGCAAAACAATAAGTGGTTCACATATCATTGCCACATCTGTTGACTGTTCTTCTGCATAATGACAAAATACAGATTTTAAAATTTAAACTGTCACTTGCTCATGAATTAACGCAAATCATGTTGCTAAAAAATGCATTTAATATTAAAAGTGAACTGATTTCTTATTCGAAAGCGAGAGCATAAAAAGATAAAATTTCAAGCGGAGCTAAAAGGTTCTAAAGAGAGCGCGGGTGGATTCCTAGGGGGGCCATGCTATCTCTCAGATATGGTAATGGTGTAATTGTCATATTAAAACAACACAACGTGCGTTTAGGAGTCAGCAGGTGTCACAGTTACTGAAAGCCCACACCAGTCCTCCTACTATACACTGTATTAATTAGTCAAATACTGTTTCAACTTCCTCCCCCATCCATGCACTCACCATGGGAATCAGCCATACTGATGCTCAATGGATATATCACCCCTTCTTTGCCACTATCTGTCTCTCCCTCTCTCTCCCCTTTATTTTAGCCATTTCCATATTCCTCCTCCCAGCGAGCGTATGGTAATGGGAGAGGTGTAATTGAGAGGTGCTTCGTTAAAGGAGATTTAAATGTGTTTCTTTGTGTGTTTTAAGATTTGTGAGGGAGGTGTATTTGGATCATTGGTGCTATTTGGATCTTATTCTGCCAAGAGGGCCCAGTTATCATCATTAATGCCTCCCCCTCCTCCCTCATCTCTCCCTTCACTCTACAAGGTCGCCAACCTCCCTGGCACTGACAGTAAGAATGTCATCCTCAAAGCTACCATCGCCTCGAATTGAAGCAGTATTTTAACAGGTATATTGAAACAAGAATACCGCAGGATTCAATAAACAATAATGGCCCCAGGAGGATGGTAACATGGCAGGAGTCAGAGGTTACATATCAATTAGACCGTTTAAGATGCCACAGTGACTTTAATGAGAAAGAAGAAGAAAAAGACTGCTCATTGTGAGCAATACAAATGATTCCTTAAACACTGAAGTAAAGAATTTTTGTGGCTTGCATAAATAACTAAAGAACAGTCAAATACACACTATTAATTGACAGCCCAGGAGTCCCCATGCAATATCATTAGAATATTTTTACCATCATTTCCAACTATAATTATCACCCTCTATTATCTGTCTCTGTCTGAACAGGAGATGAGTGGCATTTGATAGATCATTCACTCCATGCTCATTTACATGCATTTGAGGAGCAGCCTTGATGGAGATAACATTGTATCAAGTGGGTACCCTAGATGTCATCTATAACATTTAATATGGATATTTTAATAGCATATATCAGATGTATCCCCTTAAAACAGACAAACATTTTATATAAACAAGTGTCAATCAGAAAACTGAGTCATTTGTCTCAGAACCTAAATATTTCTTTACAGCTGCGTCATATTTATTTCATAAGCCTGGTCGACATTTAAAGGTCAAATATGTTAACTCATCTACTAGCTCCTTGTTGTGGTCAAACCACCAGGGGCATCAGGATTTTAAACATGTATTCAGAGTGTGAAAACATGTAGTGAAGGCAAGACCTCTCTTGGCTGTCTGAGGCCCCCATGTTCCATTCCTCACATTAGTAAGCCAGCAGGGCGTTTCCTCAACCTCCCTCCTCCTCCAGCCACCTTGCTCTCCTTCCCTTCCCTCCTGATACTTCAGAACCCCTGGAGCCACCAAAATGTTAATTGGGCCTCTAATTTACTGTTTCATTTGCCACTATCGGTAATGATCATTAAGCATCAATGCAGAAACAATGGGGCCAGGAAGATTTGACATGTTATTCGTACAGTATTTCTTTGACTGGGGTTGGTCCAGAGTAGTGGTTTGATATGGGACGTAAATTTGCCGCAGCAAGTAAAAAAATAATGATTAACTATTTTACATATATTTTCAATACTTATAGCCTTTGACCCAATAAGACTGAGTCTAAAGAAATGTTTCTTTCTCGTATGTACGCAAGATATTATCTTCTTCATCCTACAGTCTTGTGTTTCTTTCCTGGGTTCCCGGGTTATTGCGTACCTTTAGGTACATATTTTCCATCATGGCAAGAAGCAAGATTTGAATTCTGTGCAAATCAACAAATGTTCGTGGTCTGCAAAATTACTGCAGACTATCAACAGGTCCAATCTGGCAGGACCAAGAGTGTAAAGCCATGATATTGGCTTTCTGAGGATGTCATAAGGAACAGCAGTGCTTTGTGCAAAATGGTAATGTCAGCTTGCAATCAAAGTCACAATAACAATACTAAAACACTGTTTACCATTTTCACAATCTTTGTTAAATGCCTAAGCACTTAACAAAAAGAACAGCAGAGACTGATGGGATTGTCATTAGTTCTGCAAGTATGAACCAAAGTAATAGAAAAAAATTTATCTTTAAACCTGCTGATTATATTTACTAGGCCTTAGATGAAAATTCAGGGGATCATCAAAGTTATTATAGTTTCATCCTAAGGGGGACATAGATGTCTACCAATGGCAATCCATTAAAGGTTGTCAAGACATTTCCCTAAAAAACTACACTTTTCAACATCATGGTAGCATTAAAAGGAAAAATCAGAGGATCACCAAAGTCATTATAATTGATCCTCTTGGCACAGTGAACCCCTATTCAAAATTTCATTGCACTTCATCAAAAAATATCAATCTTAAGGTGGCACTAGGGGGTAAAGTCAGAGGGTCGCCAAAATTGGTATTATTCATCCTCTTGGCACCATTAATGTCTGTACAGGATTTCATAGCAATCCATCCAGTAGTTGTTGAGATAGTTCGGTTTGGACCAAGCTGGTGGACTGACTGGCAATGAGATCATGAGAGTCAATAGTGTGGGTAATAAAAATAACAACTGTATATTGGTCAACAAACCTTGCCAATGAACTCAAGACAGACGGATTAAAACACAGGGTGCAGCACTCTCACACACTTTGATGATACTTTGATTATTTAGGCACAAAAATTGTATCAAGGCATCTTATAAGTATCTTAAATTATCAGTTAAAAACTCCTGTACTGAGCAGAGACAACAGCTACCTCGTGACAACTTTAGGTACAAGATGAGATAATCCTTTGATTTCAAAATAATAGCCTGACTACAATCAGCATTTCATTTTTTTGAAAGTCAGATTGCATACATAAGACAGATGAAATGAATGGATTGCTTCACTGCAGCGGAGCAGGTGTAGCAAGCTGCTGAAATGACTTTGTCACAGAGGGGAAAAAAACGAATGAGGAGTACATCTAAAACCAATGATGGGTTTGAGATCATTCCCTTTCACACTCTTCTGCCACAACCTGACGAGGAAGAACAGGATGAGAAAAAGAGAGGAAGATAGAGAGAGAGACAAGGGGAGGAAAGTAGGAGAGAGAGATGGAGATGTGCAACGCCAGCCAAAACTTTTTCAATTTCACCGACAATTTCCTGTGTAATTACTGATGTGGTATGATGGTGTTTTAATGACAGGGACCTGCCAGTGACAGTGACATTGTGCGTGTGTGTGTGTGTGTGTGTGTGTGTGGTGGGGGGCTTGTTTTTATATCCTGGTGGGGACTTAAAATTTAACACACACCAACCCACGGGGACTCATGTCTCTCGTGGGGACAAAATTGAGGTCACAGCAGATCAAGACTGCTTTTTGAGGGTTGAGACGTGATTTTAGGCTTCAGGTTAGTTAGGGTTAGGGTTAGGGGCTAGGGATGCATTATGTCAATGAGTTGTCCCCATGGAGACAGTGGAACAAAAATGTGTGTGTGTGTGTGTGTGTGTGTGTGTGTGTGTGTGTGTGTGTGTGTGTGTGTGTGTGTGTGTGTGTGTGTGTGTGTATGTGCATTCCCTTGCCCCTTAACCTAAGCTCGATCATCAAAACTGAATGCCAATCCCAACCCTTAACCTAACTCTAACCATAAAGGGTTGAAGGTGTGTGACTTTGAAGTTGTGTCAGAAGGAGAGAACTGGCGTAAGTGTCCTCAGTTTCCCAAAATGTCCTTGCACTGTAAGGTCTCTCACTCAAACTTCTCCTCAGAGATAGAAGTAAAAAAAATAAAAAAACGAAACATACACACACACTCATAAACACGCACACACACACACACACACACACACACACACACACACACACACACACACACACACACACACACACACACACACACACACACACACACACACACACACAGAAACTCTTATATACCCCCTGCAGCCCCTCCTACCCCAACCTATGAAACCCCTGATCATCAGAGCCATGGTGGAGGCCATCAGTGCCACCAACCGTGGGCAGGTCAATGAGCCGGTACCTGTAGTCGCACCAGGGGCAGCGGTATGGTTTCTCCCCGGTGTGAACACGTTTGTGCCGCGATAGGTGGGACTGTGTGGTGGAGGCGAAGTTGCACAGCTTGCATTTGAAGGGCCTTTCTCCTGTCAGTTCGAGGTGTTGAAAAGATAAGAGACAGAGAAAGTTGATGAGACTGAGATGACATGCCTGCACTGATAAACATTCAAGGACATAAACTTACAATACATACTTTCACTTCAACTTTAAGCCCTGTTTTGGTTGTCAGCATGTATGTAAACTTCAACTGCTTAACTAACTGTGTAAAAGATAAAAGCGGCTGAATCGCCAGAAAATAAGATATGAAAGTAAGACTGATGTCTGTCAGTGCGAGTTGATAGACTATACATCCCTTGAGGAGGTTTGTGTTCTCTGGGGGCCTTGTTTTGTGTTTTTAAATATTGGAGGTATTTTACTCTACAGCTTAAAGGGTGTCAGTGTTTAAAACCAGCTACAAGAACTAACAATGTCTGTGCAACCTATAGAACATCTAAATTTCATTAAGATGGCATTCGGGGGACTCTTGTAATGTCCATACTGACTAGAATAATATTAGCGAAAGATCTCTGTTCATTACAGAGGAAATATCTTACAATACTAAACAATAGCACAAAGCTGGGTTAAGGAAACATAAGCCATAAAAATAGTGGCATTAGTAGTTAACTTTAAAAATCTGTATCACCTAAACTTTGAGAAGCACACACTATCAGACATGAAGGTTCCTTCATGTGCAGTAGTATGATACAAATTTGAATATACAGCTAAATCAGTGGAATAGGCACTTGTCAACACAGGGATGAGGACAAAAAATGGAGGTTTTCAGGGGTGGAAATGGCAGAGAAACTGAGGAGCAAACAAAATTAATTATGAAAACCTAGATGAATATTTATAACAGAATTCTTGATCCTTGGGCCCCTGCCAGACAACAGTTAAGAACAGTATTTGTTTCACCATCCCAATTTCCAAAAAAGCACTTGTTATTGACAGCCTATCTGAAAAATGCAATTTCCCTAAGCAACAGAATGACATGGTGAAATGATAACTGAAATTAAAAATCTTAGATTCAGTCAGCCATACTGGTACACCTGCCTATCACTGACAGCAGCATGTCACGCTGATGTGCCTGTGTGTTTGTGTGTGTGTATGTGTGTGTGTGTTTGTGTGTGTGTGTATATGTATATGTATGTGTTTTCAAGAGGTGCAATCTTCACATTGCACCTCTTGAGGTAGATTTTAAGGTGTGTTCATCATTATCCTGTTTTAGGTGCCATCCTCTTTTCATCCTCAGCTTTTTTACGGATGGTGCAATGTTTGCTGCTTTTTAATTGAATCAATTCTTCCCTCATCCAGTGAAATGTTTTCCATAGATGATCGATCCATCTCAATGCCTAACAATTGGAGAATTGTTCTTTTCTTGAATTTGTGCACTCTTTTTTCTCCATACATGCTTTTGCTCATTGCAGCTAAAATTTTATATTTAACCTCCATCAGTCTACAGGGCTTGTTTCAAAATGCATCAGGCTTGTTTAGACGTCCCTGTACAAACTTCTGATGCTGAATTTTGTGGTGGGGACACAGGAAAGTTTTTCTTCTGATGGCTCTTGGTCATAGTTAGACTGAGCAGATGAGTAGCGGGTCTAGTTAGTGAACAGATGAGCCAAGCAGAAGTCACAGAGCGAATATCCATCAGAGCTCGCACAGCTAACTAATTCCTGCAATCAGTTGTGCAGGTGTATCTGTACAGTAGAACAGCGCACCACCACTCCAGAGTCTGAAGGTCTTTTGCTGTCAAACGGGGGTTTTGATTTGTATTTCAAGCAATTCTATCAGCAGGTCTCTGACTGTTTTCTTCAGATCTCAACTTGACCTCAACTGTTAACTGCCATTTCTTAATTGTATTATGAATTAATGAAACAGCTACCTAAAAACACCTTGCTATCTTCTTGTAGCCTTTTCCTGCGTAGAGAGATCTTCAGTTATTTTAATTTTCAGGGTACTAGGTAGCTGTTTAGAGGAGCCTATGGCTGGTGACAAGATCTGAGGAGTTACAATATTTCTAGAGTCCTCAAATTTGGATCACTTTTCCTAATGATGATTGTGAATAAGCCATATCCTTCATAAGACAAATAAAGTATGAGACCTTGTAAAAGTTTTCTGAGAGCCTAAGTCTCTTTGGGCACCCAACTATTGTTTGGTGCTTCTGTCCTCCTTTAAACTCTAAAATTGTAAAGAACAAAAATTTTATACAAACCTTAGCTTAACACTGTGAAAAGAATGTTTCATTTTTAACTTTATGCCTTCCGGGGATCAGTTCTTCTTATACTTACTTAACTATTCAAAGTAACAGAAATTTTCATCACGAGTGCCCAAACTTTTTCTTGCCACTATAGTTTTTGCGATTAGATAATTTTACGATGTGAGTCAGGATATGTATGTTGTTGCTTACCTGTGTGTTGGCGTCTATGTTTGGTGAGGGCATGTCTTGTGCCTCCCGCAAAGCCACACAGGTCACAGAGATAAGACTTCTCACCTGTAGACAGATTGAGAAAAAGGGGAATGGGAAGAATTGAGAATGAGGGAGAAGCAGCAATAAACTAAGCAAGAAATATATAACTTTTGTCTCATTTAGGTTTTTAAAAATGGTCTCAAATCCACACCCTTTTCAAGAGACCAAAAAATAAATCTTTTTTTTTTTTTTTTTAAATTGTAAATGCAGTTAAGCATAAATTGGATATTATTTTCCATGAAGAAACACAAGCAATCATAAAGGTTTTTGAAAAAATTCCAGGTAAGCTAAACCACCGTACAAGAGGAAAAACAGTGAACAGTAAAATTTGTATGATGAATGTCCCAATCAAGATTTTCTCTGGACCTTATCCTGACCAGCGTCCTTTCATTTTGGGAATCTGCTGAAAGGAATCTAATCCTCTACCTATATTTACTAAATACCAATTAAATTAAATTAAAATTAAAAAAACAGCTGCAGACAACTTAATCTGACACACCTTATTTTTCACTAACTTGATGGTCCGAATACTGAAAGTTCTGGTTAAAATATCTAAAGTTTAGGTTAAATTATTGATATGAAAAAAGAGATAAGGTGACTCATCAAGGAAAAAGGGAATCAATTTATGATAGCTAATATAAATTAAAACGTTAAAATGTCCCTGAATTGTCCTTGATAGTGATAAGATAATAATTACAGATTTAATATACCTAACTGTTGTAAACATCCATAATGGTTACCACCCATTGACCTTACCATACTTGACGTATTATACAAAAATCTCTGAGCAATAAGGGTTTGATGCCGTCATTTTGGATTTATTCACGTGTTTTTTTTTTTTTCCTTTTTCATTCTGTAAGTATAGCTTTGGCTCGTTAAACCTGTCTGAACATCTGAATGCTCATGTTACTCATTGAAAACTATAACATTCACACCTGCTTTCCTGTCAGTAAAGGAGCTTATCTGCAGTATTCAATATGTCAATTTTAAGACCCTCTAAGACAGTTTTAATGCTTAATAAAAATTAAGACAACCACGAAAATGAACAATAAGTAAATAAAAACGTTGACATTTTTAAGTGTTGAAAAATTAAGGACACAAAGTCTTTAATATCAAGGGGCATTACTTTGATACAACTTATCAATTCAATTCAATTAATCTCAAAATTGTTTTTAATATGTATTTAGTGTATTCTGTATTAACTTACATGTAAATGTGCATTTTAGGGAAGCTTATATTGACAGACTGACAATGCAAGTGATGTCATTCATAGTAAAATATACTGCTACTACTGCTGTTATCATTCACATGATTATGTGAAGCTACACAATTTATGACCTTTGCCTTGTTTCAGCTGCTTTCCTTCTGTCTGCCTCCACTAAATATAGTTCAGTGTAATGAATCTGTCTCTAATACTTTTTAATTTTAAAGTTACATCAACATTAATAAAAAACAAATACAATTAAATGGTAAAATTACAATCTCAAATATCAGGGTATGGTAATAAGAGAAAGGTTATTGAAGAAGTTTTATGAATCCTTCCAGTAGAAAAGTCTGGTGGAGGAAGGAATGACAGATATTTTCTCAACTCAGAACTACTACCGAGGTGCCATTGAGCAAAATCTGAGAGCTGAAGCAAAGACAAAGAAGAAGGAAATATTGAGATACTGGAGTAGGACAAATGTGTGAGGGAAGTAAAAGGCAGAAATGGAGAAAAGAAAAGAAAGACTGAACAGATGAGCAGCGGGTCTAGTTGGCTAACAGATGAGCCAAGCAGAAGTCACAGATCACTAGTGTATATCCATCAGAGCTCTCACAGCTAACTAATTCCTCCAATCAGATGGATCCGTGTAAATATGTCAAATGGGGGACGGGAAATTGCCAGTGTGGTTTATTGACTGTGATAAAATCTGAAAAGCACCGCTGAACATAATTACATACTTGTCAGAGCCATAAAAATTAGCTTTATTATCAATGGGATGGTTTTGTACAACTTCATTTAGGGGCGATGCCTTCCAGATGGGGAGCGTGGAGAGCTTTTTTACACTCCTCTTCTCTTCCCTGCATCTGGCTCTGTCATTAACAGCATGATGGTTTCTCTCTCTCTTTCTTTCTCCATTTCTACATCTCTCTCTATCTCACTCTGCCATTGCACACAGGTAGTCACACATTTCCGCACACACATGCATACACAGCAACATTTGTGATAAGACTCACTCAGGGAAACGTGTGTGCACACACAAACGCATTTATCAAATGGACACAGATGTGCATGCAAATCTTCACACACACGCAAATCAAACTGCATGTGGTGTGCTATATGTAAATGCTATGTAGCAGCACATGTATGGAAAATGTGTAGGTGTCGCACAGTCTAACATACAGACTCAAGCTGCATGTATGTACATTACGGGCGGCCAACATCTTCGTCACTTAAATATTCATCTAAATGCTGATGGTGAACCCCAGCTCTCACCACACACTGATAACACATTTCGGTGACTCTTCCATCTGGGCCTCAGCAGTGCTCTGCTCCTCTTCTACACAGAAAGAAGCTTTCACTGAGTCCGCAGAGACAAAGCAGCCTTAAGTTTCCTCTGTTACACCCATTTAAAGCCACTCGACTGTGAGGAGAGTTTTAATGCAGTGCCACTTAGAAGGGAGAAAAACAGCTTTAAAATGGTGTATCCATTCTAATTCATGAAGGTTTCCTCTCCAATCACAGTGTGGATGACCTATAAAGGAAAATGTTTTCATATAAAGAAATGTCCATTAAGCTATTTTACATACAACATGAAATCAGCTTATTGCATTTGCTGTTCTAAATACATGGTGTCTGATGTTCCAGGGGGGAAAAAAGCAAATCTCAAAATGTGCTATAGAAAGTAAAATATTTTTTATATTTCGCTGCAACATTAATGTATTTTGTGTAGATTAAATGGAAAAAAACTGAACACTGTAATCTTAATCTGATTGATAAATGAAATGTGGAAAGCAGATTACTGTTGGAATGAAAACTTAGCACAAATAATGGAGATAAAAAGAAACAAATATAACAGATATCTTAAAACCTTCTAAGTAATTCTCAAGAACAATAAATACATTTGACTAAATTAGCGACAACTATAGTTAATCAAACTTTCCAGTCATTAATTTTAATATGGTTAAATCCTCATTGCAGCACACAAGTACTTGACGTCGGTTTTATCCAGCTGAGCCCCGTATGCTTCAAACCAGTGGGAAGAGCAAGAAACACCAAAAATACAAAAATATATTGTGTGAAATAACCAACACTGTTAAAATTTTGGCAGCTAAGTTTGTGTTTGTGTAGGACCCCATGGCTCTGCAAAAACAGGTTTTGTGGGCCTTTGATGGAAATTTCTGTATTTCTAAACTCTAGATGAGTTACTAAGCATTTATTCAGACCTTTTCTCCTTATCAGAAAAACTGCACCAGTCCATCCTCCCCTCCTCCTTCCCTTCCCTCTCTCATTACGCCCAATGCTACAGGACCCCACCACAGAAAAATCCATAGCCATCGATCCCTACGCCTAGCCGCGGTCGCCACAATTATTCTTGAGGAGGAAACGTTGGCGATAAATTACATGTGTGCTTTTCATCTGCTGTTCTGTTGCGGTGAGCCCTCTGAGGACTGGGGTGGGGATGGTGAGGTGAGGTAGTACAAGAGTGACGTGCTACTGTCAACACCGCAGGATCTGGCTGGCTAAGGCCACACGGACCCTGCACCAACAACACAGCCTTAAACTCACTACAATCCTCCCTGATTTACCAAAACCTCTACCTTTTATCTGTACATGACTAACACTTAACCTTTACCTTAAAGTTGATTCTAAAATAACAGTAACCTTAAAACCACATCCTTATCATTTACAGCCACAACCTTAAGTCTCACGCTAACCTGAACTAAGTCCTGACTCCTCAACCGGATCTCAAACATCAGTCATCAGCTCTTCAACTGCAGAGTTCAAGGCTAGACACACAAATTTGCATACAAACACAAATTAAGCTACAGGTCCCCAAAATCTACTTTAAAGTATACACAGCTGTGCGTACACAGAGTCTAGCACCAGACAGGGAAATGCCCAAAAAAACACATTCCTGCTAACGTGTCTGCACTGAGAGCCCTTAAACTTTTGGCTATTTGAATATTAGCTCTTTGCTCCTTTTCCTTTGTTCCTATTATAAACCTCAACCTCCCACCCCTTACTGGAATTAAATATGCCTTATTGCAAGACAATAAAAGAACTTTGAAGTCAAAATATACAACCTCGTTTTGCTTGTTTGCACATATATACATATATATATATACACACACAAACACACACACACTTATATACATATACATATACATATGTATATATATATATATATATATATATATATATATATATATATATATATATATATACATACATGCATACATACATACATACATATACACACACGTGTGTGTGTCTGTGTGTTGTGTGTATGTCTGTGTGTGTTTTAAATAACCCTGGAGGAGTCTGCATGCAGCTATAATTGCCTCCCTCATTAGTTATGTTTTAGCAGGAGCGGATGGGAGGGCAATTAATTTTACCGCTTAATTTTTGACACAGAATCTGCTGCTGTATTGATGTGCTCGCCATTTTGGGTCTCATTTTTCAGGGAAATTAATTGACAAAGTGCGAAGATTTATCAGCATATCGCCAGATTAAGCGACAAACTGAAGCAATGAGGAAATCAATTGTGGCCCTGTCGCTGCGTTCAACCCCCCACCAACTCCCCCCCACCCACTCCCCACAACACCGAAGAGCCTGGGAAAAGCTGGGTGGGTCAGATGCAGTGCACTTATTTATTTATTTGAGTTGCTCATTCATCAGCCGTTACAAATGACCCTGGCGGCTGACGACCACTGAATCCCCCACCCCCGCCCCTGCTATCCCCTCCCTCAGACAAGACTGGTGTGTGAGTAGGGAGTGATTAACATAAAAAACACACAAATCAGAAAGGAACAATGAATCCCATTAGAGGCAGGAGAGGGAAAGTGGAGGTATTAACTTTTTTTTTCTTTTTTGGGGGGTCTGCTTGTCACAACCAGTGACTTAATTCACAGGATGTTAAATTAGACACTTTCTTTAAGGAACAGTTGTCTAGCCTTGGCAGTTGATTTGGTATAAATGCATATATTGATGATTTTTGTCTTTATCTAGTGTTTACTGTTGAACTTACAATTTGCTAAATTATTGTTGTTATCCATGTCAATCTTTCTTACATGGCGCATACAGAGTTTGCGGTGATAATGGGCTTTACCATGTAACATTTATGGTAAACTTTGAAACAACGGCTTACAAAAATCTTTTGAAAACAATACCTGGTTCTCAGAAATAAGTAGACAAAACCAGGCTTCTCATTTTAACCAGTGACCATTAATTTTCCATGATATTCCATCAAGTATTTTACTAAAGTACAATTTTGTACGTTTATAGTAGTATTTCCATTCAACGCTACATTATACTTCTACTCCATTACATTACAGTGGGAAATTTTTAACTTATTACTTCACAACACTTCAAACTGATTTGAAGATCAAGATTATACATTAAAAACATGTGATCAGTTTATATATATATAAAAAAAAATGCATTACTATAAATTACACTACCAAGAACATGAAGCGGTTAGCATTAGCTCCATCTCAACCAACTACAACATTTAAGTACTGATTACATCTCAATGTATCAATAATAATGACCCAGTGATATAATAACATTAACAGAGGCATCCTATATAGTGAGTTCTATTACTTTTGATATTGTAAGTACATTTTGGTGCTAATAATAAAGTACTTTTACTAAAGTAATATTTTTAAGGCAGGACTTACTAATGTAATGGAGTATTCATACAGTACAGTATTGCTTCTTTTAATAGTAAATGATCTGAATACATACCAATTAATAATCTATGTACAAGATGTTTAAATGAAGACAGACTGTTCTTGTTAGCAATGTAGAACTAGCAATGGCTATTATCATTAGGTTTAGTAAAATTAGTTTAATACTAGGAATAATAAGGAAAAATGTACAATCAGTTGTATGTCATTCTAACATAACACTGTTTGGAAGCTTAGCTTACATAGTTGGGTAAGCATGACAGAGGTGAGATTTATTCTTTATTGTTAATATATCTTCGTTTCACTTTTAACATTACAAAAGAAAAGGCTTTTAGGAGGGGGACTAACTAATCTGTCTGGCAAAACCTAACATAACTTACCTGGATGGGGTTAGAGGACTGAAGTTTTCCCAAATCTTATCAAGAGCACGACATGGCCACAAATGTTGACCTAAAATATGGTAACATCCAGGGCGAGCTTCCAGAGAGTGGGCAATTAATCCACATAGGATGTACTATTGCAAAAGGTCTTTAAAAAAAAAAAAAAAAAAGAAGAACAAAACAAACCATGATATGTAACTCCAAAAAATACTTACGTGCTCCTGGTCATGGAGTCTGGCTAGGTTAAATGATTACTGTAAAAAGTATACTATCTAACTAAACATGCTACTGTTTGCAGATGTTAAGAGGAGACAAATGGTGTTCAATTCATTCCTTACACTTTCTCTCTACTTTTGCAAGGGATTAGATATGTTATTTTAAAGGATTATAAACCAATTATGCACACTTGAAATAAACCAAATCAGTCAAAATTTGCCACTGCGATGAAGTTCTTCACCAAGTGATTTTGAATTTTACATTAACAAATTACGAGCAAGTGTGTGCACCATTACATTCAGCTTCAGAACAAACTCCACACTTAGTCATTGTCCTGTAAATCTCCACCCCACCCCCACAAACACAAATATTGTAACTCACATCTTCTCCATTACCAACTGCTCTGTTCCCAGGACAGATTAGTTAAACTTTTAAATCTCCTACTTACTTGTTAGCATCGTAAACTTAATGTCATGAAGGAGCCAATTTATAGCTTTTAAATAGATAACACACATGCAGATAATATTTTAGTGTGTCAGGTTGGTTGCTGGAACGTGAGGGTAATGACTGTATAGCTATAGCTAACAGTCATTACACTTTGCCAATTACAAAATGCAAAGGAATGTCAGTGGTCACAACAGAGCAAATTGTGTTAGCTTCTTTGGGTCTTGCTAATCATGTCAGGTCTTGTCGCTGACAAAAATGAGGCTGTTCCAACTTCAATCTCAATTCTCTCATTTTCATATTTTCATACTTGGTCAACTGTGATCTTTCAAACTCTCTTATTCAATTGCTTTCTTTTCTCCTTCTTAACTACTTCACTCACTCTCTTGAAGTCTGCCTTTTCTCCTGCCAAACTCACAAAGACACATACACACCACCACCACACACCACCCCATGCCTCTCGAAGGTGACAGTTAGGTGACAGCGTGACACCAGCCGCCTGATGAGGAAAGATGAGAGCTGGAGACAAATGAAAATAAAACATCTAATTATGTCAGAGGTGCATTGACATTACATCACTGTTAAAACACATGTAAAATAACATCCAGCAAATGTTACACAAACTCACACACACACACACACACACACACACACACACAAGCACACACACACACACACAGCAGGCACCCGTGACGGATGGAGGGCTCTCCTGCAAGCGCTCAGTCAGGCTGTCAGGCCACTGGCTGCTGCTGCTTCTGTCATTGACTTAAAAGGGCATCAAGGAGCTGTGTGTGGGACATTACTGAGGCCGAGGGGAAACTGCTGGGCTGCAGCATAAAGACACTTTCAAAGGGGCTGACTTGGGCTCCTATCAAGGGGCTATTATTCAAGACAGTATTCTCCCACCGCCCACTGCACCATCTGTCTAGCCAAAGTTTTTGGACGGTAAAAAAACATGACTCAGAGCAGTCCCACAGTGTACTCTACTGTACTTTAAAAGACGAAAGGGAAGGATAGAATAGAAAAGAAAAGGCACTGCATATATAAAAACACATATGGTAAACACTTACCAATTTTATGCTAAAATTAATGTTTTCTTGTTTCATCATGTTTATGCTCTAATCAAGCTTTTTTGTATCGGAACCAATGTTGCAGTGACAAAGAAGAAGAAGAAAGTGGCTTAACTACAGTGCCAAACTTTGATTATCACATCAGTTTTTGGCGAGACTCTATAATCTAGTATATTCATAATCTAGATTTAATTAAGGTTAAAAAAGAGAATATACTTACTTTGCCTTCTGCATTGCTAGTCTCATCAATGATATACATAGTGTTTCGGTGTTTCAATGAAACAAAAGCTCAGCTTTGAGCTAATTTCCATGGCTATATGTCATTAAAATCTCTCTTTTTAACTAATCAAATCTACTCCTTTGGTATGGTTCTCTCTCTATCTCTCTCTTTTTAATCAAAAGTGGGTGACACATTACAAACACTGGATGAATTCAATGTGGGAAAAAAAACACCCTTGAGGATCTGATGGATTTGATGAACACACGCATAGTGACGATGGATTTTAGGGAAAGACACACAACAATCAGTTGAAATTGGGGAATGCACACTACCTTAATTCCCACACTAAGCAACTCCCCAAGTGTGGAGGATGGCAGAAAACAAAAACAAACATGAAATTCAAATTCAAACATCTTCTTGGTGTTTCCCCTCTCCCTCTGGCTATTCACTGTCTCTATTCAAATATATTTGTCTGATGTAACATCATATAATAGTAAGTAAATAGTAATGGTCCTATTGGGATCAGAGTTTAAGCATCTAATAAGGATGTCTGCCAAGAACTCCTTCTCAACTCACTCTGGATTTTGAAAATCAGTACAGATGGACAAGTCATAGCTATTATCAGCCAAAAATGTGACTGATAATTAATGTGAGATTTTCACAGTAAACACATGAATTTTGTTAAATAGTGTATGGTATAAAGGAATGAAAAAAGATACATTATGTTTGATCCAAGTATACTGTTTCTTGATAAATAACCCTGTACCCCCCAGTCTTAAAACACTGATTGCCTGTAAAGAGCAAATCTTATGAATTTTGCAACTTAGAGTAAGTCTCTGTGTTGATGTAGGCAGCAATAGTTCATGGCGGTGGTTGCTAGCTTTCAGTGTCTCACCAGTGTGTGTTCTGTAGTGGTCCTTCATGGCTGACAGGTTGAGGAAGGCATAGTGGCAGGATGGCCAGGCACACTTATAAGGTTTCTCCCCACTGTGCAGTTTCATGTGGTTGTTTAGAGCCCATTTTTCACTGAAGGAGCGCTCACACAACTCGCATTCAAACTTCCTGGAGGAGAAAAAGAGAGGCAGAGGGGAATGAGGAGGAGGAGGGAAAAAAACGAAGAGTTATTTACTGATCCCAAAGCTGACATAAAATGCTAGAAAATCTACTCTGTGAAAAAGGAAATGGAGGTTCGCTGGGTACTCGCACTTACACCTACAGAGCACGGGGCTGGATGACTGCGTGCTGTACATCCACCCCCCCTTCACACACACACACACACACACACACACACACACAAACACACACACACACACACACACACACATACACACACACACACACACACACACACACACACACACACACACACACACACACACACACACACACACACACACACACAAACACACACACACACACATACACATACAAACACACACACACACACACACACACTGCTGGTTTGTCATGTCTGTATAAGCAGGCATTGATTTTTCTGTCCTGGCCTGCCACCTCCACCATTTATTCTCTGCTTTGCACCAGGGCCCAAAGGACTAGAGAAATTCTGTTACAGTCCACACAGACATACGCACACACATACACACCCCGCAGGGCCAGTGGGGAGAATAGAGTTCACCTGTCCACTGTCCCTGACCACTTAGCAAGGGCTAAATGAACAGTTAGCCACATTTTACCTCCTACTTCCCTCTTAGGGCTCCTGTATCAGAGATTCCCTCTATCTTAAAATATTGCCTACAAATATGTTGTTCTCATTTCTGTGCAAATTATCAATATCAGTGCTCACTCAGCTTTGGATAGTCACTATCAATCCAATAAGTAGAAAAGCATTATTTGTCATGTGTGACATGTATTGTTTTGTTGTATGGTACCTAATGCCTCTTTTGAGAATCAGAGCAAAAATATAAATATGCATGCTGTTCTTTCTTTACTCTAGACATCTGTCTATTCTACATACCAACGCCTACGATGCAACGACAGCTGTGTTTTTTCTTTTTTAAATCTATGTGTAGGATGTTTGCAACTATATTCATCTGCTGTCTTATTAGGCTTCAAGAGACACACAGAAGTAAAAACAATAGAAAAAGCCTGTGCTTGAATTAATCTTTACCCCGCGCTATAATTTAGGCACAGAATGACTAATGTGCGAGTCATAAACAAATGAAGTCGGGTTTTGGGAAGCATTCGTCTTGCAGTGAGGGCCATGTTATTTTAGGGAGGGCGGCTGTCTTTAAGTCCTGATTGTGTCGCTTAATCCCTGTGGTATCTGTTTCATAGCGAGCAGCATGACACTCACCTGAACAAATAATGACTCCAAGCTGCATGTAGCATGTGTCTGAATCAATAATTCAAACTCATACATCTTCCTTACTGGAAGGGGGGGGATTAAAGATTGGGAGGTGGAGAGAGGGAGAGATGGAGAGGAAAAATGTGTCCTGGCTTCCATATCAATCTGAATGTGTTTTTAGGTAAATCTAAATGTGATATGTTGTCCGCAACTAGTTGAGAGGACATTTTAAGCTCACTTACCAGAAAGAATGGAGCAGATTTAAAATGGCGCCTTTATCACCTGGCTCTAAGCTCAAATGCATATTTGAACATCCATGTTTTCCTCTCGTTCTCATCAACTGACTTGGCAGAGACTTTATTTGACCAATAGATGTTAAGTCTGCATCTGTATTTCCTTCCCTTTCCTTCCTCTCTACGGTATTTATAGAACAACTCGTCACCCATGCCACCATGGGAGAGGTAAATAAGATGAGTGAAGAGATGCTATCTTTTATTGTAAGCATTATGCACAACACTCCTGCTTTATGAGCTAAACGGGCCATTGTTTATCACGGGGCATAATCGCAAAGCCAGGCAGGCAGGCCTTGACATGGGTACGCTGCACGCTGGGTTGGAGGGAAAACGAGAGAGAAAGGGAGAGCAGGAGGAGACGAGAGGAGAGAAGATGGAGGAGTCAGGGCTGGCAGAGTTGACTATCAGTGGGGGTTTTGTAAGGATGAGAGGAGGGTTTGCGTCTGTTTTTATGGGATCAGATGGAGCGCTTTGATCTTGTCCTCGCATGTCAGATCCCGTCACGATCCACCGTCCCGCCCATACATATGCATACTGCCTCTAAACAGCCAGGCACCATGCAAAACACACCAAAGGTAGGAGGCAGAGGGAAGAGAGATAGAGAGAAAGAGGGAGCGAGACTGAGTAAAGGTGCTTGTGTATTCATGTGTGTGAAGGAGAGGAAGGGAAAGATGGAGACAGAACTAAGACAGATGGGGAGGTCTGCCCATTTAATTTTTTTGTTAGTTTTTTTTTTTTTTGGCCGATTTAAAATTGACTATTTACTATGAGTCCAATAACTGAACATAAAACCTTCTATAGTGTATGCTATGGCAATGGTTTCCAACTGTATGTAATGAGGCGGGTACAGATGTATACCGAAGTCCTAAAAGACATTAACATCCATCTGTTGATAGGATGATGATGACGACAATGGCAATGAAGACTATGATGATGATTTCAAGAACTTGCAGGTACCAAGGAGCAAAAGTATAGTGACAACTCAAGAAAAAGGCGAGGGCTAGTAATGTCAGAAAGGTCATGGTTTGGAGGTGTAAAGCATATTTATACCACATATAAAATAACTAATTTCTTGTGTGATTATGAAAATAGATCCATTGAAATGAACAGATTATATGCATTGGGTACAAAAGAAATCAGCAAATACACAATAGAAAGGTAGCTGCACACTGGAATCAAAGATATATTAGCAGCACTTTGATCCAATAGTAATCTTCATCAGGCTTCTTCCTCTTAATACCCACTTGAGGGAAATTAAATTTACTGGATATTTAACAAAATGTTCAGTGAAATCATAATCATACAATTGCATTTTTCTGTACTAGAAAATCATTTTAACAAGTTAAATTAAAAAAAAAAAAAAACATCTAAAAAAGATGTACACTATTTTGTTATATTTAAAACTAAAATGATATGTTGACTGGTTGATTTCTGGGAAATACATCTGCAGCTATTTTAAGAATCCACAAATCATTAGGGTAAATAACCAGAAAAAAAAAACAGTTCAAGCTTCTGAACTGTGAGGATTTGCTGCTTTTCTCTGTTTTATATGATTGTAAACTGAACTTATTTGGGATTGGTACTGAGATATTTATAGTTACCCTGGGCTTTGAGAAGTTTGATGGGCAATTTCCAATTTTCATACACCAAATGATTAATCAATTAATCAAGAAAATAATCATCATTTGCCTTGTGTATTTCCCTGAAGACACCTGTGCATGGTCAAAAAATTGCTAATAAAACTTAGGGAAGCTGTGATCCCAGTGTGTGTGTCTACCTTTTCCGCTTTATATATTTTCAGGTCTAACACTGATATCACCACTGTATTTAAGGTGTTTGAGCTTCCTGGTCTCTATCTACTGGACACTGGAAAGGCCAAATCACAGTCAAATGAGACCTCTTGTAAATTTTATAAATATGAATATACATTTTTAAAGTGCAAGGAAACATTATTTAGAATTAAACTTATTACCTTGCTTTGACTACTCCTTTGCTTTTTCACATTACTGTAATGCTCTGATCAGCTAGAGGCCACAGCTGTAATAAACATCTGTAACCCTGAGCAAATTCTACTTTCAGTCATTATTTCACTGCCTCTCTTCCTCCTGCATCTCTCCATCTCCTCCTCTTTTTTCCCCTTCTGATCACGAAGCAAAGTGACATGATTGACACCCTGTGCAGATTTATTCAAAGGCCCAGGTGGGCCTTTTGCCTGTATGTTCAAAGAGCAGCATGCTACTGTGTCTATACTGTCACTCATTACCATATCTATACTGTGGTGTGATCCTGTCATCAGTTCAGGCATAGAGGGCTAGTGTCAGAACATCACAGGCCACACTGGCCCTAATTGTGATATAAATCCCTTAGGAGGAGTTACTGTACCTCTAACAGGAGGTGGAAAAAAAGGCCTGACTCATTACCACACACTCACTATCGCCCCCAAGTGGTGAGGTGATGCTTGTTGAGGGGGACCTTGTAGAGAGTGTAAAGTGTAGACTACAATCATAATTTTTTAGATAAAAACCAAGTAATAATGTGTTGAAAAAATTCAGTTTGTATGATGAAGAGCAAATAGATGACAAAAAGATTCACATGTGTTCTTTAAATCCACAATTCACTCAAAAATAAAAAAAAAAATATTGTTCATGGACATTGTCATACCTTAGGGCCGAACATACACCCTTGATCCTCCTGACTATAACTTTTGTTCGATGCTGTGTAGCGACACACTAATCAATTGGCATGTAAAAAAGAGCAGTTTTTAATGGACTAAATTTGTGAATTGTGTTAGCCATTTGGACAGCTAAGAATGCCATCTTTGGTTTTCTTGTTGTATTGGCCAGTCGGTGTGAGAGGAAATAATCCACCGATGCTCTCACGCTGAAACACAAAGACAGAAAGAGAGAGAGAGGCCGACTCTTGCCTCAAGCCAAACTGACACAAACAGACAACTTCAAAGTGAAGACTGTTGTTTATTTGGCGAAGGGAAAAGGGGGGAGAGCGGGGAAAAAAAGAGAGAAAATTTATCTGATATGCAACTGTCAGGAGAGCATTTTCACATGCAAAATAGCGAGTGAGTGAGAGAGATTACCTAGAGGGAGGAACATGACAGCATTCACTAGGGTCAGGATGGATCATCATCTTCAGCCCCCTCCTCCTCCCTCGTCTCTCTCTTTCTCCCTCCATCGCTCTATCTTTATCTCTCTCACTCTCTTTTTCCCTCCCTCCTTCCTTCCGTTTTCCCCTCCTCTGCCTTTCCCTCTCATCCTGTTTTCAGACTCCATCACTCTGCACTTCGACAACCCGGCAGCTTAAATCCAGACTAAATTAGCTGAATGAAGATTAAATCATTTGGCCCTGAGCTCTCTAAGATATTGGGAGGAAGACTGAGTAAGCCTTAAATGGTTTCTGACTGGGTTCGGACCTATATATGTGTCTGCGGAGAGGCTCTTCCTTCAATGGCAGTCAATTGAAACCTGATTAGAGGGGGGTGTTGGGTAAAAAATGAGGAAAAGATTAAATTTCTGGGACAACTGTTTCCTAAGTAAGGGTGCTGGCTTCGTTATTTTTTGTTTGCGTGCACAATGTGTACCGACGACAGGCTTTTTCCTAAGCTAAGATATCGAACTAGGCAACATCATCGCTCACAGTGCTTAGGAGAAATGCAATAGAAAGCGCTGTATTCAATGTGGTCTGTGGGTACTCAAATCAGTTTCCTGGATGGTGCTAGTTTAACATTCAAATGAATAAAGACAACAATCTCTGGCCTGCTGCAGTAGATACAACAACAGTACAAACTGTTGCAAAAAGGAGCAGAATATCTTAGGAACAAGTCCAAGAATTATCTCAGCAGAAGGGAATTTTAAAGAGAAATAACTATCGAGTTATATCATACTGAGACATGCAGCCAGAGTGTACAGCCAGCATGTCACACAGAACAACAACTAAAACCCTCCATGAAGAGGCCACATGTGACCACAGAGTATTGTAGATGAACCTCCTCTGAGAGGACTGCTGCTGCATATGACTGCAATATAAACAACGGCACACAACAGAGATGCTGCTGCTGATTTATGTTTACCTTCAATCCCGGGAGAAAGCAGAGGAGGAGGAGGAGCAGGAGGAGGAGAGGGGAAAAAAAAGATAATGAAATAAATAATAAAAGACTAGGCCCATCAGATAAGCTCCTGTTTATCCCGCTGTAGGGCAAATACAAATTGTCAATTTAATGAACACGGTGGACGTGATGAAAGCGGGGTGAAGGAGCCTCCTGCCTGACAAACAATCAGGAAATGTTATCTTAATATTGTTGTGCTGTTATTCAGCCCATAACTTAGGGGGTGGGGAGAGGCCACAAGGAGAAGGAGGTGGCATGGAGGGGAGAGGGGAGCGAAGGGGGAGCGGAAGGCACAAAGGCCATGTCCCTCTGTGGTGGCCCTGTTATTGCCTGTTTTTATTATGAACCATAGCTCAATAGCCGCAAACACACTCTGAAACACACAAACCTAAAAGTGAGTCTGTGAAGTGTGCACGCACGCACGCACGCACGCACGCATGCACGCACGCACACAGACATACTCTTGTGCACAAACAACCTTAAATTACAGGAAGTCTTTTTTGCAAGAGAATGAAACAAGATGATTCTGAACAAAACACCTCAGAACGATCTCTTTCTCTGTGTGTATACGCAAGATGTCTCACTTTTAAACTCAGTGAATTTAAACGCTCTGTAGGTTTTACAGATTACAGACTGTTAATCAAAATGTTTCAACTGAAAAACTGCAAATCGGGAGCCCCAAAAAGCTTCTTGCTCAAATTAGCAGCCGCTGAAATATACTTGAAATCTGATTTGTGTGACATGGTTCGGTCAAAGGCCTTTTCTGTACCCCCTCCCACCCTTTAAGCGGCACTTTAAAAAGTGTCCAGATGCTTCACAGCCCAAAGTTCTTTTTTTTTTAAGTCTTGAATTTAAAGCATCGCAATCTGAGCAGCCACCAAAATTAACTATTATCTCCATATTTATATATTGCCGGCACTAAATTGCGTCGGGAAGAATTACTATCAATATGAATATCTGCGACAATAACTCAGCCACAGTGCTGAGGACAGGATGCTCTTTATCAGGCTTCTGATAGGCCTTAAATACAGCACAAGGCAGCCATATCAGAGCTTTTTCTCTGTAATATCAGGCTGCATTAGCACCTCGTAAATCAAATTACACTCCTAGAATTTCATTAGGCTCACCTGCCAGCGCTGCTGTGCAGCAGAAATATTTATGTTTTTGTGCAGCAATTGTGTGCTCTCAGGTACACAAAAGGGAAGGAAGGGGGGCTGAGAGGGGAAAAATGGGTGATAAACCTAATTATCTTTTAAGAATACAGAGAAAATATGTCATAAATTGTAGCGATCCTGAGGAGAGCTGGCGTTTCAGATGCCTGTGGGGCTTAGAGTTGGGGGACAAGTCTGCTCCGCTGTTTACCATCTTTAACTGGGGCTAGACTGGCACAATCCAATTAGCAGCTTCCCCAAATTCGCTCTAAACAGAAATCAAACAGGATGATGTATGATGCCAAACAGTGGGCCCTCAACAACAAGTTAATCTGATAAAGTGAAAAAGCAAGACTGCTAATAGTGCAAATACTTGTTCAAACTGGATCCAAAGGTTATGATAGGAGTCTGTCTTTGTTATTTAATTACCTCAAAAGAATCTCACTTTTCCATTTGTTTATTTGTTGTTGTTTGTTTAATTATATCATCTAAATCATAAGCATCTCTGGCAGCGTTTGTTGTATGTGAGCCGAGGCTGGGGGAATTTGGTCGAGGTAGCCGTGGGAACGAACACCAACATTCCCGTCCTGTTTTTGCTCCCATCTGGAGCAGCTGGGGTCTAGATGGTGGGGTGTATGGAGATGGATTTTGATTAGACACAAAGGGAAATGACTGAGCCAGTGACCGTAACGACAGCCACTTAATAAAAAGTACAGTCTATACATCAAAGAGCATCTAGCTGTAAATCATTCGGCCCTGTAATGACGTGCATCCCCGTCCCATTACCAAGCCCCTAACAGGCTACTCATATTTACTCTCTGGGTCCCAATATCATTTTAGAATAATGAGCTATGTCCCTTATCTAATTAACAGGGGCCTAGGTTCATTTGTTTTTTTCGCCTCTCTTCTCTCCTTCACTAAATTAAGGAAGCTGGCATATTGGTTTAACTCACAAATATTTAACAAATTTGCAAATTGTATGACCAGTAAAAGTTCTAACACAAATAGGGCGGTCGAGACTATTGTTGTACGTTGTGCATAATTGCTGTATGTTACAACTGGAGGCTGTTTATCTAGGTTTTTTAGTGTGGGTGTGAGTTTGTGTGTATGTGGGTGTGTGTGTTCTCCAGTCGGCAGAAGTAAAAGACCGGGACCATTCTCTCTCTTATTACTGGAATTGTAATTCAATGATCACCTTAGATCACACATGTGCCATAAATCAGATAGGCTTGACAGAGGATGAAAAATTGTATTAATAATGTGAAACTTATTATACAGTCCCAAATGCTCTCTTGATAAATGACATTGTTTGGGCCTGACAATGATTGCATTTAAAACATTATTTCTGTTTTCTGCTGGTGTGTATGTGTGTGTGCGCACTGCTGGATATAACAGCGATGGTTCGCAGGGTGAGGAAGACAGAGGTGGGGCTCCCGAGCTTCATAAAATATTCAAGATGTTTCCCACCCTTCTCTCTGAAGTCAGTGGGCAGGCAATGGCCATGGCAGTAGGGGTATAAAATGTGTGTGTGTGCGTGTGTGCGTGTGCGTGTGTGTGTGTGTGTGTGCGTGTGCGTGTGCGTATGTGTGGGTGTGTGTGTGTGTGTGTGTGTGTGTATGCAGCCAGCACAAGTGAAATGGCTGGTGGCTCACCGCAGCATAAACACGCCAACTCCCAGACCACAGAGAGGAGCCATGCACATCTTCTAATCATAAAGCAGCATATACACACACACTAATATTACAGGACATCCTCGTCAGATATTAGCAAATGTGAAGAATTGCAGAAAGAAGCTGCACTAGGCTGATCATTTATGAACAAGTTAAGTATTGCCTTTTTTCTTTTCTGAATAACTGACTTGGAGAAGAGTCTATATTTCCTCATAACTTAAATCATACCAGACTTCTAATATAACAAAAGCAAGTCTAGACTTGGTTTGGGCCAGAGCCAGCAGAGACATAAAAACTCTTAAAGAAATGTATGGAAAATTCCTGAGATTCAATACAAATATAGTGTGTCTGTACTCTTCTCTCTACTGTGTCCTTTTCGAGCAAACTGGACCAGGCAGGATTCAACCTGTCCAGTCTACACTTAATAACTTTGGGCAGAGCACAGTTGGAGACAAACCTCCAAATATGAGGTTTGTTGAGTAAGAAAAGCAGGAAAGAGAAAAGTATCTGGCAAAGGTCCTTTTTTCTTGTCACAAGAACAAACACATTAAGTTGTAACAAAGTATTTTGCTAATGCTTTTATATTTTTAACAGCTATCAATAGGGATTAAGTGTCCTTGCTTAGTGCATATGGTGTAATGAATGTTGCGTCTGTGGCAAAAGTTGAGCCAGAAACCCCAACCTGTCTGACAATACTGTTGTAAACAATACATCAAAACCAACTAGAGGAAAATGTCAGTTTTAAATGTGTTCTCAAACACTGCTTCTCTGTGTCCGAATAACAATCACGATATGGATCGTTGAGACTTGTACTGATCCAGCTCACAAATACTAACATCCAATACTCAGTATGATACTAACAAGAAACACTGGTTCAGACATCATAAAAGAATAAAAGTTACAATCCAAACCAACAGCAGGAAAGGGCACATTTGACAGCAGCTACCTGCCAGAAAAAAGCAACTGGCAAAGTTGGGAGCATCAACACACCCAAACTTAATAAAATGCCTTGAAAGTTGATCAAACTTTTACTGAACTGATGTGCAAATTTGCACAAGCCAAGTGTTGCAATTGTTTTGTGACAAGACAGTCAGATGTGGAATAAAAAAGTAAAACTAAAAAAAAAAGAGCTACACAATCTTCAACTATCTGTTACTCATATTGGTTCCAGAAAAACTGGTATCATATAGCTCTGGGTTTAAGGAAAGTCTAATTAAGTTTGTGCATAGTTGCAGTCAGATCCCTGTACAGGGACACTGAGACCCAGACAGTGTTTCCCTGTAGACTTTCCCTTGCTTGCCATGTCAATGTCCTCTACCTTACTGTATGTGCGACATAACTCCTGCCTTCCTAGGGATATTATTACCCAACCCCCACCCCAGCCTCACTCTCCCTTCTCTTCTCCACCTCCTCATCCCCACAAATGACCATGATGGGAGGCCATTCATCTAATTCCTTCGGCCACCACAATGAAATAAATCAAGAACTTTTTCCCCAAATATAACAATATTTGTATTTGGGGTGGGGCAGACGTAATTGATGACTGCAGCCGTGCTAATTAAAAACGGCGGAGGTTTCATTAATCTTGGTCATTGGGTAGGGGAGTTGTAGGGTAGCTGCTACAGTTTTGGCTGGACAAGGGGGACAGGGCCGCCTCTATCGTCCTCATCGCTCAAGTGATTTGGGCCATTGTAGAGTATAGTCACATTACGAGGATAATGTTAAATGGTCATTAATAATCATAACAAAAGTTTATGATATACAAAGTGAGTCTCTCTGTATCTGCTCTTCTAACACGATGAAACCAAACATGACAACATAGTGAAGTATCACATGTGTGTAACGCTATGTCCTGGCTGGTGAAGTTATTTGCTTTTCTGACTTTGCTTTGTAAAAGCACCCGACCACACGAACACGTGAGCACACACACACATATGCAGCGCGCGCACACACACATGCAGCGCGCGCACACAAACACACACACAAACACACACACACACACACACACATACACACACACACATACACACACACACACACACACACACACACACACACACACACACACACACACACACACTGCTTTTGAGAATTAATTACTCTTCCTAACTTTTGCTGCTTTGCTTGCTTCTGTGCACTCAAAACTGTGCTGGAGTGTCATGTTTCTCTTTCAGACAAAGAGAAAATATGAGCATAATGCTTCCTATGTGTTTCACGTATGCATAATTCTAAACATGGTAAAGATACTGCAGCATCATTTAAATTATGACTTACAACTTTGTGCTTATATAAATTCTGACTTTTTTTTATAAGAGCAATCCCTTAGCTTTTGAAAAATTCACTCTACCTGTATGTTGTTTTTCTGAATGTTAAAGAACATTGCGTTTTAAAAAAAAACATAAATATTAAATTATAAAACATAAAATTGGATAATGTGCTGACATCAGTCATCTTCTCAAACAGCAAAACCACAACAATATGGTTTGACAAGACTGCAAGAGGTTTGTTATCCAATAAAAAGTTAAATAACATGTAAATGGGGGGTAATCTAGAGAAGTTTTAACAGTTCTGTAAGTATAATTTACAGCCTAGATGATTAAAATGTATTTCTATCACTCTTCCTCCACCAAGTTTAGAAAACCAAATAAACAGGATGCAACAAATATGTAACATCTGAGAGTCTACATAGCAATAAAGACTTGAACAGACCCAAGAGTTGATAAAACAGAATCATTGTGTTACTGTTGTGCCATTACAGTGCAGACATTTTACTAAGTACCACCTATGAACAGTGCAGATGGATTTCATCATCGCTCTGTAATGGCTTTTATATGCTAATTCACAACTTTAGCTTCTCCACCACGACTCTACCACAGAATAATGGCTAGTCTGCAACTGGTAGAGCCAGTGTATGAAGCATGGAGAGAACAAGAGAGAGAGAGAGAGAGACAAAGAGAGACAGACAGAATTAAACAGAGAGAGAGAAAGAGAGAGGGGGGGGTGGGAGGGGGGGGTGAAAGCAGTAGCATATGGTGCCACGTTGCCATAAACAAACCTTATGAAAAGACCGGGGACATTTATTTAATCATGGAATACCTGAGGAATCGCAACGAGACACACACTTTGTCCCATTATTGTTAGCCCATAAATTTAACTGCTTTACCAGAACGACAAGGAACCTGATACAGCCACCGAAGACATTGTGGGGAAGCAGGTGAATTTATGTACGTGTGTGTTTGTGAAATTCACTGTGTCGTAGCTACGGTAAAGGGTGTGTGTGGGGTGATTCAGATGAATAGCCTAAACTGCTACATACTGGTATCTATGTATCTGCAAAAAGAGAGAGCTATACACTCTGGAAAGTATCTAGTAGGGAACACACAGATACAGATGTGTCCTCTTTTTATTTTGAGTCTATTGTATTTCTCCATTCCTGTAACTTTATTCTTCTAGTGTTCCCTCAGCATGCATAAACATTTATATTTTCACCTGTCATCGCCCTCGTTCGCTAGAAAGCAGTCTCTCACAACCAGTGTTATTAGTGCTTTAACCTCGCAGGTCAGACAAAAAGCACATCAGAAAATAACAAGGTGGGTCTAAAAGCCCCCTGAGGAAATACATTTCTCATTTGTACTGAACTATAACAGCAGTGGACATCCAAATAAAGCTCTGCACTGCACTGGGGTCATTTCTAAATCACACACACGCTTACAAATGCTCAAACACAACAGTGTGTAGTACGGTGTGCATTGTACATAGACATCTATAAGTGAAGACATGAGCAAAAATTTCGCCATGTTTGCCACACACAAATACTCATGCATGTACTTGAAAGTTCATAAATAGAGTATAAGGAGCCTCTCTTGCACACACACAAAAAATGGACTCCATGTGCTATTGTATGTTTGCAAGTGCACTTCCACACACAAAGACACAAACACACACACAGCTCTGGGTCAGGGGGACAGCGGTAGCTCAGAGCCAGCTGTGACCTGCCGGTCCAGGTGCTCAGGAAAACCGTTGTTAACGGCCACGATTGATGATCTAATCAAACTGTCACCACAGCGATCTGCTGCGGGGGAGGGAAGGTTGGGGTGGTAAGGGATTGTGTGTGTGTGTGTGTGTGTGTGTGTGTGTGTGTGTGTGTGTGTGTGTGTGTGTGTGCGTGCGTGCGTGCGTGTGTGTGCGTGCGTGTGTGTGCGCGCGCGTGCATGCGTGCATGCGTGTGCGGGGGGGGGGGGGGCTGTCTGAGTGAGTAGGGCGAGAGCTGGTGTGGTGGGAGGGGTATCCAGGAGGCCTTATGCATGCTTACCGTTAGCCCAAATTGAGAGTGACAGTCTCAATAGTGAAAAGGCCTCTTTTTTTCCCCTCTCTAAGTAATGGAGGAAACAACTCCAGCGGTCTTCCGGAGGATGTCACATAATCAAGGGAGCCCCTCTAACACCCCCCACCCTCCTATAGCATCTCGGCTCAACTAGAATGAGGGGGGCGGTTTGGGGGGGGGGGGTTCTGGATGTCAGGGGATGATGTGGTACAGTGCTGGACCAACGGCCCACACAGAGCTGATTATGATGAGTTCTGTATTGTTGGGGTATAACACACATCCAGACAGTGTGTTCAGGAAATCAGGTAGAGCTGACCACGGGCCTCATGAACCACCATTTCATAAAATTTAGTCCCATGGGTTCATATTGGGACATTGTCATTGTTGACTTGATGATGAACTGTTGAACTATCTGCATTGTACATGAAGAGATGACAGTGGTGAAAATAAAACCTAAAATTACAACCACACTTTTACATCTTCTAAATTAAATCATTTCCAGTTAATTATTGTGCGCCGAACTGAGACTGTTCCTCAGAGGACCCCTAAAGCATCCACTGCATGGGCCCCAGACCCCACTCTGAGCAGCACTGTAGGGGTAGCTATTGTACATTGTCCTTCACATGAAACAATAGACAGAGGCACATTAAATACCATAGGATGAAAAAAATGCAAGCTGCCGGGAATGTTTGCTGTGCAATTTATCTAATAGGCCATGGGAGGAAGTGTCTATTATCAGTTAGTCTGGAGTACCAGCATGTTGTCTTGAGGGGACACTAGGGGTTTCCAGTAAAATGAAGACTAATTAGTAATTTATTTGACCAATAATAATCCCAAATTACAGACAAGAGTTATGAATGAGTACATGTATTTTTCTCCAACCATTTTACATAGAGTAAACTTTTTTTTCGTATGTGAAGAGTTAAGATTTGTAAGATTAGAAAAATTGTATCCTAATACATTATATCTATGGCCTAGCATTTCCACGCTATAGTTTCAAAGACTAGGCATGATGCAAAAAATATTTTCATCATGATCAAAGTCAAGTTAAGACCCCTTATACTTCATTAAACACAATATTGTAATCTTAAAAATAATATAAATGTTTATGGTAAAATACACATGACAATCTCTCCTGAAAATATTGCTCCACAGCGTATTTGTATCGCTGTGTAGCTACAGGGGAAATATGATAATATTTCTCTAGTCCACATACAAATAAAGAGAATTAAGTGTTGCTATATTTAGCTGAAAAGAGAAAACTTCAGGAAGTTGTCTAAGTTAATAGTGGCCTTGTTGATCGCTGCCTGTTCTGTGTGTGCGTTAATCACCTTCCCCAGGATATATCCATGACTGCCGCTTGCCAGTCTAGCTCATATTAATTTAATCGCTGCTCAGCTAATTCATTGATTAATTGGTTCATTAGTGATGCCTGGCAACATCCATTTCTGCCATGACAGTCTGATGTTTCAATAGAGAAGAAAAACAGGCTGGCAATAGCCCAGTTTTTCCACAGTCCCACTGTGTATAATGCCCAGCCACCGTCAACTGTTAGCCACACAATTGTGTCACTGTATAACTGCCTGGTTTTGTGCCACATGACGTGAAATGAACATGAAGGTTAACTGTGCACATTCTCCATTCTTGTCTGGTTGAGTAATGTCACTTGGGCGTCAGCGGTGGGTGACATCATTCTTAGGGAAAGAAAAACTTCAAAAGCTGAAGGGACTGTTGGAGCTGCTCTACCAAGATGAGGTAGATGCTGTTATGAGAAGATGAACTACTATTGCAGATTTATTCCACGAGTCAAGGTCATGTTCCTCTGACATGAGGAGTGGATTTCAACTCCGGGACAAGCTGTCCACTGCTTACTAACATTATTATTAGTAATAGAAGGCGAAAGGACCTTGCTGCATCCTGCAACAGGGAGCTGGATGTTAAAGTGACCAGCAACAATACACAGCCTAGACTGGAGTGCCGGTGTAACATCACAAGCCAAATGAGATGGTCATAAAGTAGCTCAAATGTATGTGACCTTTGACCTCTCTACTCCAAGACACAGGCCCATATTTAAGAATGGCATTCTGTCACAGTTGTGGCACCAAACTAATGGTAGTCCTGTGATTTAGCTAATGATGAGCAAAACCACAAGGGTGGAGATTTTAGCATTAAAGTGTGTCAGCTTTTCAGAGAACCAACATGCCTCCCCTCACATCCCCCCTACCCACAAACACGCAAACACGCACACTCCCACAATTCTGCACCATATGCCCATGACAAGTGCATAAAAATCGTTCCCAAGCGATAGCACAGGCCAACCCATAAAAACTTAATGCACCTAATTTTCCAGTAATCAAACTTTTATAGACTGCGATGGCTTTTAAACTAACAAATTTTAATTATCGCTTAATTTTAACAGCAATATTAACGTGATCCCTCATTCTGTGAGTGTTCATTCTCCATGAAATATTGAATAGGGTAAACAGCGAGGCTCTGTCCGCTGGCTCCTGTTCAAACAAGCAGCCAGCAAACACAAAGGTGAGCTAGGGGTCGCTGAGGCCTTGCCAGACCTCTGGGAAATGGAGCTTCATGAGTGCAAGCACACAAAATTAGTCTGCTGATGTTACATTAAGATCACAAAACAGCATTGGTCACTAGTGTATGTTAGTGAGCTGATATGATGTGATTCCGGTTCAGCACTAGACAGAAAGTTTCTTTTCTGTTGTTGCTTTAAGTCTGATTCGGCATTCATATGATTCATTCATTTTTTTTGGGTGGGGGGGGGTTCTTTTTTTTAGGATTTAATGATATTTAAAACTTATTTTCAAGTTAATACTTTCCTGCTGCCTGTTCTGTACTTCTCTGTACTACTAATCACATTCCTGTTTACAGTACAAGCAATACGGGATGTTATTGACTGCTGCCCTTGGGTGGCTGAAAATGAGGCCTTACCACCCAACACCAGGCTAGAGAGACAAAGTGCTGACACAAGCAGATAAGGGAAGGAAGAAAGAGAAAGATTAAAGACCAGATTCATTATCAATAATTAAGGGAAAGGATTTATTCTAATGAATTAGGGGTTGTCTTTATCTACTCTTTATCTCCCTATCATGCTGCTAACTCTCTCTTTTTCATGCTAACACACACACACACACACACACACACACACACACACACACACACACACACGCACACACACACACACACACACACACACACACACACACCCTGCTTACACACTGGTTCGTAGTTCTTGTGTGACTTGACCCCTGCCTGCTTCTTGTGGTCCATATTGCCACCATGCTGGCTCAAGGCAGGGCTCTTCCGCCCCCACTCCCCCCATCCAGCCTGGATGGTCCTGGCCCTTGGTGCTGGGGCAATATGGCTGCACTGCACGGCATGCTGGGACGCGGTTGCAAGCCCAGAGCCCAGTGCCGCATAGCCAGATGCCCGCTCAGCCAAGCTCTGCCCCTGGCACAGTGACGTGAGCTACCACAGCAATGTATAAATCAATCTTGTGCGAACATGCAAAAATAAACACAGTGTATTATGTAAGCATGGAATTGACTAGGATATTAGTTTTCTGATGTATCAGGCCAAATTTGTATGTCAATATATGTTATAATAATATAACTATTGTTCAGTTGTGATTTGATGCATATTTACTGCACACGTTTTCTACCACAGCAAACGAAAATCTTGTCATCACTGACAAAGAATGATTTCTTAATATCCCATCTTTCCAGCCTTTGACACTTGAGCATGGAATTAAAAGAAAATAAAAAGGTGGAAAATATCGACACGAACTACATGTATTTATTATTGTCAATTTCAATCTAAAGTGAACATCTTCTAGCAAAAACTGGTCCAACTCTAGACTCCTCTCACTGCAGTCATGTAATGTAATGCTTGAATATCCCTGTCTTCATTTTGTGAGTCATCACACCTGTGCTGCATGCATCATGCTAGCTATTTCTGGATCTGTGCTCATGCCTTTTCACCTGGTTTTCTGTTTTCTTCAGAGAGATTTTAGCACCCACTTACTTGGCCGAGACATACAGTAATGCTGTAGAAAAAAAAAAAAAAAAAAAAGACAGCAACTGCACTTGAGCAGATTTTAGCAATTAGACATCTCCGAAACACTGAAAACATTCTCTCCAGCTGCTTGATTCATGGCCCCCCCCCTAAACAAATATATCTTTCTTCTGGGTTGTCAGCACTCCTACTTCAAGAGTGATGAGTGTATTAGTTCAAGGAGTTTATTATTACAAGCATGAAAATGACAGGCATTTTAACAATTACCAATGAAAACAGGTATGTGAGACAGGTCAGTTGTCTTTTGGCGCCCTGTTTTTAAAGAACTAATTACAAGCAATTGAGGCAAGGTCGCTGCTGTCAATCATGCTTTCAAGCCACTCTCTTTGTTACTAAAGTGTTAGTTTAGGTGACTGCAGAGTCTCTGGAACAGCAGGGAAAACACACACACACACACACGCACGCACACACAAAGGTTATAATGGTAAACTTCATCAAAAACAAAGATTAAGGCACTGAGATAAAAACCGAACTATGTGGTGAATTATGTGAAATATTTTTAGTTGCTAGAGAAGGAATAATGAGAATACTTTTTTTTAATAACCTTGAAACGCACTTGCTCAAACACATATGCACACATAATTTCAGAGAAGACAGTTTCAGTTTCATATAAGGAGGTGTCTGGGTTTTGTATCGCTCAAAAGCATTGATACAAAATTGATTCCATGTTCCTCCTTAGAGTCACTTATTCTTTGCTGTACAAGTTAACACAACACATTCAAAAGTGATGGTTGTGTCCTCTCTTTGTTTTATAATCAAGATAACTCCACTGTTCTCCTGAGAAAGTGTGGTTTTGATGTGCGGCAATCAATCAACATCAATAAAATCAAACTAGTGGGAATACTTTTACTGATTTAGGAGACTTCACAACCATTTTCCCCACTAGGTTGGCTCAGACCCTGCATCCATTAACTGAACAGGGGAGATTATATATTCAGATGAAAATGCACTGAAGAACAGGGATAATTCAACTGAGCTGTAATGGAAAATGTTATGATAAAAACCTTTTGAGTTCACCTTAAGCCATTACAATCAGACACCATAGAACCCGGTTTGTGTAAACTTGTGAGGACATGTGGTCCTCATAAATATACATCTACAACAAAGCACACACATGCAGGCAGACAAAAGGACAAAAAGCCCTCATCTCCGCTCAGTGCCTGCAGTGAGTACTGGTGGTGTGACTGAGACGAAGACCCAGTTGTGTCACTTTACAACAGTTCAGCTCTCCCTCTCTCTCTCTCTCTCCCTCTCTCTCTCTCTTTCTCCCTCTCAAACAGAACCTGTCAGATAGCTGGAGTCTGTCATCTCACCCATCCTCCCTTCTGATTCCTCTTCTTCCTGTTTCCCGCTGGGGTTAGAACAACATATGAGGCTAATATTAGCCTTTTCATTTAAAGTCAGATCTGACCAGTGTTGTCTATCACTTCCCACTACACTCATTAGTGGGAGGTGAATGAAATGAGAAGGTGTCATTGGATAACATAAAGGCATGGAGGACAAGTATTTTTTTTTCATATCAATATAATCTGTTATAATAAATTATGTGGTTTTTAACATGGTCTGCCCCTGTTTTCATATTTTTCCATGCACTGCAACTTTAAAAAAGACTCAATTTAAAAAGGAAAAATTTGCAGGTTTGTGACCTGGATTTGGTTTTAGTTGCCACAGCGTGCTTAGGCTAGCTAGCAGAATTTCACACAGCTATGTTTACTGTATACTGTCAGGTTTTGCTTTACTTTCATATACTTCATATTTTTTATATTTAAAGAAATTTGGAATAATCCACGCTTTGACAAAGGCATCGGGCAGTAGGCAAGGGAATAACACTGCCCGCTGCCCTTAACTACTTTGAAAAGGTCAAATGGGGGCAGATTTCCCAAAGTTTAGGCCAATCAACTGAAACAGAATAGTGGTACTGAAAATGATCAGTACTCTTGGCCTTTTTAAAACCAGTATTGGTGGGATTTTATCCTCCACACAGATACCAACCCAAAATAACTTTGCTTGTGAGGCATCAGATGGATTTGGCTAAATAGGTCCTGGTATACCTATGGCTAGTCTGGTTTCTTCCTCCTCCTACTCCTCTTCCTCTCTTCCTTTGACTAACAGATCTCCCCAGCGTTCTAAAAATACCAGGTGAACAGGGCCGTAGAGATGGTGATGAAACTGCCTCTCTGACACTGTCCCACTGCAATCCATCTCTCCACCGCCTGCCAGCAAGCATATGTTTGCAATTGGCTCCCCCCAATAGCCCCCATCGCCTCTCAACCCAACCCCACCCCCACTGGTCCCAAGTTGCTAGTTCAGATACCCCCCCCCCCTTCACCCACATACCCACACACACATATGCACATACACACATACACATACCCACACACATATACACACACAAACACACACTTTTCTTTTCCTCATCCTTTACACCTCCCTTGTTCTCCCTCAGCTACCATCCTAGTCTCCAGGTCTGGGCTTTCAAAACCAGTGCAGTTATCAATCATTGAGCCAGTACTGTCACATCAGACCAAACCACACATACACACACTTTCTCTCTTTTCCATTAATTTTCTCTTTTCTTTCTTTTTTCTCGCCTTTCTGCCTATCTCTTTATCATCCCACCTCTCTTTCTCCTTCTTCCTCCTTCTTTTTTGTCTTCCATCTTCCATCCGCTGCCTCCTCTCTTGCCCAAATTTGTTCCACTTAATAAGCCCTCCCCACTGACCTTGTGCTAATTAAGCTGCACTGTGTTGGAAATATGATGGTTAATTAATGATGAGATAAATTCTGTCTGCAGGACTGTCAGAAAAATGATGACACTGTGTTTTACAGGTTTAAATTGAACAAACCTTGTGGCTGTCCTCCCTCTAAGTGTGCATGCAAGAGAGTGTGTGAGCTTGTGCATGTGTGTGTATGTGTGTCTATCTAGGCATGTTTAAATGTGTATAAATAAGTGCAATAAAAAGCAGAGGACAAAACCAGGGATGAAAAAAATTATCTTTTGATGATGGTTTGTGAAGGGAGAGTGAATGTGCAGTTTGTGTGTGCATGTGCGTAAGCAAAACTGTATGCCAGTGTACATGGGTGTGTTTAAATGCACTGACTAAACATACAGTATTTCTATTTATGTGTGTGTTGTGTGTGTGTGTGTGTGTGTGTGTGTGTGTGTGTGTATTGTAATGATGCTGTGTGGCATAATGCTTTATGGCTGAGTAGAGTGACTGGAGTTGCTTTTGGCAAAAACACACAGTGAGCTAAACACTATCAGGTAACACACAGACCTTACAGCTCCATTCATGCCCAGTATCCTTATGTGTGAATGTGTGTGTCCTTTATGACCTTGGATTTGTTGCCACTTTCTGTTACAAAAACCAATGAGCACAAAAGGTCTTTGGGAGTGAAAGTCTGATCCTGTTAGAAATGTGAAATTTTACCTGACGAGTCAATTATACTCCTCAGTGCTGTTGTAATCGTCCTCAAAAATGTTACCTTATTTGAAATTTAAAAAAAATGCTTCCACCGGCTTTGGCTAAAGCAGCACTTCTCAGATGAGTTGTGTTTTAAATCAGCAGAAATTCCACTTGTGTGGTGGGCAGAGACACTAATTGCTAGGTGACCTCAATAATATTTGTGTTGATCATGATTAATATTCTTACTCTCTGACAGATGAAGTTAGTGTGTGTGAATGTGGAAGTTATTTAAACTCACATCACCAAACTTCATTAGAACATAGGGAGGTTTTTATCCTTAGTCTAGATTTGAAACTGTTGACTTGCCTTTACTGGCTTTATAGTCTAGCTTATAGTTATAGATCAACAAACTTGAAATCCATGATTTCTTGCATTGTACTCAGATGAAATACATCTTGTAATCAAAATCTGAAACAGATGAAAGAGTTAGTTGAATTAGAGACAGGACACATATGCAGAGTGTAACAAACTAGCCAGGGATCAGTGGAGCTCTAGATGCAGGCTCCAATATCAAGTGGTCCCAGTGGTCCCAACATTGTTTGCCATGCCAATAATATGCAAACACAATTATTTAATAGAGACGTTTAATTTTTTTCATGGAGCAGACGTTTGTGTATTTTATTCTCTTTTTTTAACAGTTTGAAGTTGAGGTTATCATTTAAACAGCTAATAACATATAACAGATTTTGGTTAATGGTAATTCATGGTATTCAGTGAATACTTTTTCAGAATGGAATATATTCTACAGCATCTCACGGATCAGTTTCTAGAAAATTCAGTTTAAAAGTAAAAACTTTACACACAGTACAGAGTTTCTCCTGTGTGGGATGGAACCATGGTAATGGATGCTTGTTTACTTCCATCTTCAACCTGCATTTCTCAGAGGAGCCCACAAATACTTTAGGTGATGGATAATGGCTGGCTCTACTATCACAGTGACCTATTTTACCTATAGTGAGTTACACTGTAAATGTTTTAAGCAGTGCTAACAGGAGAAGCATGTGCTTCGTCAAATGTTGAAAATAATATCTCACTCGTTCATCATTAGTAAGGCAAAAAGCCACCATAACTTTGCCCTGTTCTTTTATTTTATTTTTTCCTTGGTCTGCTTTTGTTCTTTTCCTTCATTTGCCAATTGTCACACAGATGTTGGACCTGGAGGTCATCAGTTCAATTCCCTGGTCAGTCAGCCTAGTGTCAAACTATGGTTGCACTGGTTAGGTCGCAGATAAAATCATACAAGTAGCTGAATATTAAGTATAATGTTGCTTTAGAATTGTAAGGACCTCTGTCAGGTACCCCTGGATAAATAAAGGTTACAATAACAAAAATGCAGATAAAAATGGGCTTGAAGCAGTTGAGGATATGAGGATTTGTTTCCATCTAATCCAGATGAACAGCTGACAGTAGGAATTTAGTTGATCACGTCTGTGAGATGGAGAGGCATCTGGTCGGGCTGCTTACTTCCATATCTGAAGCCACTTGTCATATCTAATACCACATGTTGTCAAAAGTATCAATTTGGTTGCAGAGTAATGAAAAGCGGGTCTGTTTCTATTTTAGAGGCTAGCTTGACAGATTGAGAGGTGTTTAACGTCTCGTTTTGGCTTGTCAGGGTGGGGGGGGGCTACACAACTTCATCTCCTCATCTTTCTTTTTCACACACACACACACACACACACACACAGACACACACACACACTGACAGCAGGGCTCTGCTTCTGATAGACAGGGCCAAGCGGGAGACATTACACATAGACAGAAACACACACTCACATGCGCAGACAAAAATGGTAAAAGAAACATCATTCATCCTTAATTCAAGAGGGAGAGCAGAAAGTAAGATGAGGGAGAGAGCCAGATAAAGTTTGACAGAAAAAAGGGATGTAAGCAAGAGAGCGAAACAGACAGAATGAGTGAAAGCCATTTAACTCATTAGGGAAAGGGAGGCTCTCAAGTTATATTTAACTTGAAATTTAACTAGTGAGGACTTTTTGCTTAAAAAGTTTGCAGACCTCCATAGGGGTTGTAGGAGTCAAATCATCATTTAAAATTTGCAATTAATTGCCTGCTGTATCTTTCACTTTAGTCTCCGGAAAACAAGTTAAGATTTTTGACAGTCAGAACCAGAATAGGGCAACATATCTGAATCTAATTCTCCCTTTCATGAATGTAAGTGTGCTGGAAATTATTTTTAAAACTCTTCTTTTTTACAGACAAGATTTTCTGAATAAAAGTCAAAAATATCCTTTTTTGTATGGCCTGAAATAATAATACATATTCTACCAAAGTAAAATACCATTCAAAAAGCAGATGATGTTATGAAGAGAATCCAGTTGTGTGCCAAATTTACCTCTCTTTACGCTGTCCAACTCCATGCTTTCCTAGTAGATGGGTGCTGAGGTGTTTCTTCATCACAAAGGCCCATCTACAAAACATAGACAAAAGACATGAGTTAGACAAAGAGCACTCTCCAACTATTTTTGTGCTAATCAAACTCTATGCTAGAGATTGAAATGGAAGTTTACAGAGATTTTGAATGATAAGGCCTTGTGAAAACTATCTTGCTTATTTCAGAATATGGAAAACATAAGTGCACCACTACAGTACAGAAAACCTTTTCCTAGAATAAAAGTGAATGACAGTCAGTGGCAAAATGGTTATTTCTCAGTATTTTCCTGAAGATGGGTTTCACTCTAATATGAGGGACTGTCTGTTGCTTGTCCTTTGTTTTTTTTGCAGTGTTCGACACTTTCCAAGAATTGCATGGGAACGCAAACCCATCCTTCTCACATTCCTAGACTCAAAGCAGACATAAGCTGTCATATACAGGTTTTTGGATGAATAACTATTTTTCCAGCCAAACATTTTTATACCACATCTTTTTGGTCAGAATGTAGAATTAGAATCTAGGCAAAGTGTGCCAAATGGTTTACATGACTATGTCACACAAATATTTTCACACGTGCCAAGACTCAGATGCACATATATCTATAGTACATGTATTTGCATGCACTCAGTCAAAAACACTGGGTTACCATTGCTCAGGGGTTACCACATTGTCCTGACTTTGTCGAGGGTCCTGAGTTTACCATGTCTCCTAAACAGCATATGAAAACATAATGAACGGATGACAGGAATAACTACTCTGACATCCAAGCTGCTTCACCAGTGTGTTCATCCCCTGGCCTTTTCATTTAGCACCCATCACTTCCCATTATTGTGCAACTGAGAGAAAATGACCACATCTGAGAGCTGAGGATGGAGCTACATGAAAGAGGCAGAGGGAGTTGAACCAACAGTCATGTGGTTGGCACTGTCGCTGCACACTGTCCTACTCTGTGTTACTCCTCCCATTTCTTCCTTTCTTTTCACTTTTCCTTCTTCCAACTAGATCATTATTCTATTTTCTCTCTGGCAAGCAAGTCTGTGCCTTTCTGAAGCTTTACTTCTAACTTTAAGAGTCAGGCTTTCATAAAGAAAAGGCATAATTATTTCACCATTTATGTCGCTCTGTCAGCTATTGAGCCTCTCTTCCCCAACCCCCCACCAACATTTGGATGGGCACACACACACACACACACACACGCACACACACACACACACACACACACACACACACATATGGCTTCGTCCTCCATCCCATCATGGCCCCAGAGTCCCGTCCGTCATCGCAGCCCCTGAGGCCAACGCTAACTAACACCACCATATAAATATTCAAACATCCTACTGTTTTGCCTCGTTATCATCACTCTACATTTTCTCTGTCCTCTCTAACTCAATCCATCCAACCGTCCAGAATGTTGCCTTGGAGTTAAACTGGGAGCGAGCGATGACTAAATCTTGTATACTCCAATCAGGGAGAATGGCAAGATCAAAATGCTGAGCTTCTCTGGCCTACTAGAAGTGCCACTGACTGATGGCACCATCTATAAATAAACAAACAGCATAATTAAGATAATTCTGAGAGGGTGGGGGCAACAGAATGAATCAATATATTTGAGAGAAAAGCACAGCCTTGGAACACTTCACGCGTGCTTGTTTAAGTCGTCGTGTTTAGACGTGGAAAAAAAGAGCTTGCAAACATTTCTGTTAATTATGTATTACAGCTGTCCTTCATAAACCTAATTACAGAGTGCTGAAAGGCAACAGGGGCAATTTGCATATGTGCATGAAAGACAAGACATATGCAAAATATGATTTTAATTAGCATTCTTTGATAGCAAGGGGTACAAATCAAACTGGCATGTTGTGAGATTCTCATCTCGCCTATTTTTAACTGGATTATTCTCAGAGTGGCACAAGTGTAAAATGGGTAATGCCCTGTGGAGGCACCTGGCTGCATGAATACATAGATACACACACACACACACACACACACACACACACACACACACACACACACACACACACACACACACACACAAATGTGTGTAAATATTCACAGAAAGGCACAAACCCCAAATATGTACAACTCTAAAAAAGTGAACAGAAATTAAAGAATATGAATACCCACTGTAAAATCAAATGGTGATGCTAACACATTTACAACTAGAACGGCTCTCGGTAGAGCGGTAAAGTGGATACCCCGCAAGGCTTAGTATCAAACAACATACACCAGACTTCAGAGAAAACTTTCTAACTCATAGTAAATGATCCAGATCTGCCCCAAAATTTAATGTGATCTTCTCTGCCCCATGCCCCATCCCTTCACCAAGTTCACTGCAAATCGGTTCTGTAGTTTTTGTGCGATCAAACCAACAAACAAACTCTGGTGAAAACATAACCTACTTGATGAAGGTTATCAGCGTTTTCTAATATGAATATCGAGTACACACAAATTACAATTCCTGATAATGTTGGGACAAAATGCAGGCAGCACAAACACAGACACACACATGCACACATTCATGTATATACGGATACAAACACAGACAAATGACAATCCTTAGTCACAAAAAACAGACATCCACAAGTATCCTATCTCTCATGCATACACACGCACGCACACAAACACACGCACACACACACACACACACACACACACACACACACACACACACACACACACACACACACACACACACACACATATCTAAATGTTAAAAGGGCAAACCCATTTGTTTAAGGCAGTGTGCAATCAGCCCCCTGCCCTAGGTATGTGTGCATCCTCTGCCATCCAGGTCAAGGCCTCAGCTTGTTGTCCTGCTGCCTTGGGCTGCATCATCAGCCCAAACCATCAGCCTTGATGGTTATTGTAACAAAGGGATACTTTAACATGCCATTCATCCATATCAATTCACTTCCCCCCCATGAATTGTACTAATAAGGCTGTGCCTCTACCCTCCAGGGAGGCTCATAATATCCATTGCAGATATGAAAAAAAGAAAAAGAAAAAGACGACGGAGGCTCTGGTGTTTCACGTTCGACTTTCCCTTCAGACTAATCGGCGCGCCACAGCTCGTTAGGTCCGTGACGTGCCGGAGCTTTACCGATAAGCAGGGGAGACACGGCTCAATTACCCACAGTTACAATCTTTCTCTCCCTCTTTCCTCCTGCCGCCTGACGATGAAGAGATAACACGTCAATATTTGATACAAACAACTTCATTTGCCTAATGGTGTTCCTGGATAGGCCCATCTACAGGTCCGGAAGGGATGGAAGATCTAAGAAAAGGCCTGGAGCAACACTCGGCTTAGATGTACTATAGCCCACCACCCCCCAAATCATGCACACCCAATCCAGAAAGCTGTGCACAACAAGGCATGCTGGGATGGAGCCAGGTCAGACATGACATACTTTTTATTGAGTTACTTTCAGCAAGTTTCTTCAGGTTTTGACAGTCAACCTTGAAAGGTAAAAGAGGACAAATGTACTGGAGTCTTCAGCTTGATACTGACACCATTGAACTCATACTACTGCCTTAAAAAACCCAGATGGAACCAGGTACAAGATTGGCATGGCATGGGAAATGCCAAAGTAAACAAAAGTCCATGGACGCAATAACAAGTCAGTATGTATGTGACTGTTCCTTTTCAGTCGGTCATTTCACTTCTCAATGTTTAATGCATTGTTTTACAATATGCTAGCCAAAAAAAAAAGGAAAAAATTCCCAATGGTGAAATGGAGTGTATTACCAAAACTGAAAATATTTTCTCCAAGATATTACAATGAAAGACCAGACGATCAGAAGGCAAAAGTTAAGGACCGGTTGGCACAGTTTGTTATAATATATCTTTGAAATTTATTGAATATCGAGTTTGTTGCCTGCTGTTCGCTGCCACAAGGTGAACAAATCATAGGAAAAGCTATGAGGTGAAAAATGAAGCTGAAGTCGAACAAACTTCTGCATTGTAATTGGTTAAAAGGTAAATGAAAAGCCATTATAAGAGAACTACCAGATGTAGTAACCACTCAACCCTCACCAGGCGAAGCTACTGAAACCTTGGGAAGAAGCGAGGTTCCATGGGGGAAAGATGGAAGAAGAGGTGGGAATGGGCTCTGAAGTTATGGGACTATGCTTCAGCTCTTTTGAGAGGACACACACACACACGCACACACGCGCGCACGCACACACACACACACACACATACACACTCTGCAGTGGTCCACTGGGCCCCAAAGAAATGAGTTTGTGCAGGCTCATCCAGCCTCCTGTGCCACTTCTAATGATGGCCTCCACCTGCTGCTTTAATGTCACAGCTGGATCGCCCTCCATCCCTCACTGACTCTGACTGCCATCAGCAGCAGGTAGCTCCCCTCTGCACACTCCTCCCTCCTTCTCTGCAATCTCAGCTTCCTTCATCTCCCTTCACTTCCACCTTTGGATTCTCCTAGCACTCATCTCAACACCTCTCTCCTATCCATCTCCCTCCCTGTACCTCCTCTCCCCCAATTTCTTCCTTTGTGTCTACTTTCAATGACTTTCTACCTTCATTCTCATCTTCCACAGTGTAGGATTTGCCATCTTTATTTGAGCCCAACTCTGATGCAGGGTAACTGATCAAAGAGCCAACATGATCAATGGGAAATGTGGTTTTAATTTTGAGACACTTGCAAGAGCAGTGCCACTGGTGTCAGTCAGTCAGAAACTCTCATTTATGTTTTCTAAGCGCACCGATGCATCACAATTAATTTGACAATGAACTCTTGACTGTGGAAATGCTAACCATACATTAGCACATGTAATGTCTAAAGATAGTGCATCCATGTACTATATCTACCAATTAAGAGGAAGATCCATAGGATAAAAAAAAGAACATATCACAATGTCTCAACTAATTCACTCTTCTGAGTAAAGACAATTTGTTTCTTGTTTATTTTTTTATAAACCCATCTTGGAGAGACGGAAAACCTGGAGGTAAGTTGACATATCTAATCTGAGAAGCTTTGACGGGCAGGTGAACTGACAGAAGAACAGAAACCAACACTTGGCTGATAGCAACCCTGGAGCGCTGAGACAGCTGCCGACATGTCAGACAGACAGATAAACAGACAGGAACAAGAAGTCAAAAGATAAGACATTTATTGACAGACAGAGCGACTGCTTCCCTGACACAGAGACAGACGGGCAGACATCAAGAATAAGGACTGAGGAAGGAGGGATTCTGCTGAGTTTACAGGCTGAGTTTAATGGATGTTCTACAAGCAGGCCTAAAGCAGAAGATGGGGTGAACTAAATGTGGTGTCAAATTTGCAGATGTGGAGATAGATGGTGATGGAAGGATAGAGAAAGAAAAACCACAGGAGAGAAAGAAGGGAAATAAAAGAATATGAAAAATCATGATGGAGTATCTAGATAAATCGGAGTGAATGTGAACTAGGGAGAGATACAGAGGCAAATGCAGTTTGTGATGCTGTCGCTTTGTTTGACGGAAGCAAGAGGCGACTTCACATCAATATTGCTTGCGCTTCTAAGAGTTACGCTTATGGAAACATCCCATAATGTAACAGATATTGGGGCAGAAAATAAATAAATAAAACATCAGAATTGATTTTGTTTCTATGCCTGTGCCAGAGCAACGCAAGCACTTGATCTATTCTAAGATGATCTTGATAAAAATAAAAGAGAGGCAAAGTGTTTCTCTGACGACTGATCAACGTCAAGCCTCTCAGTGAAACAGACACCTCTCACTTATGATGCCATTGCTTGAGCATACACGCCTGTGTGTGCGTGTGTGTGTGCGTGTCCTCTAGTCTTAGAGGAGGTACATAAAAAGCTCACTTTGCCTCTCCAAAGGGGTTTTTGGATCATCTGCTGAGGCAGGTGATGGGGCTTGACGGATTGATTGAGGCGAACTTCTCATCGACAGTGGCAGCGCCCCATAGAGTTCCCAGCTCCAGTGCACACTGTTCCATTAAAGGATCATTTAGAGGGAGAGTAAGTTCCACCTGCACTTATGCAGAGCACACCCTAATGTGAGATGAAACAGACATTTTCAAACTACGGGAAGGGGGGGGGGCAAAAAATTAGAATAATGAAAAATAAAAATTCAGTCCCTTCCCAACAGCATATTTCCATCTTCAAGAGAACAGCGATTGATGAAGTAATCTATTATTGATATCATCATCGTTATGCGCCCATGGCAGTTTCAGTGTTACGGAGCCCCCAGCTCTGAGCGTCATAGCACTGTTTGCATATTGTGCTACTCAGCTTCATTATATTTTCTAATTAACTGCTTTAATTTGGGATTTAATTCCTAAGTGAGGCGAGAAACTTGAAAATGCTGAACAAGAAAGAATAATACTGTATTTGCTGTTGAGATGAAAGAAGAGGTGTATAAAGAACAAGGTACAGACAGTTGAACAAGTGGCTATAGCACTTTTCAAAATAGACTTGTAAGTGCTGGCATATTGTGTGGAATCAGCACAAAGGCGATTCATTCTTATGGATTTAAAAAAACAAGAGGAAAAAAAAAACCAGTATTCACTCTGAGGATGGAACATGTCCGGAGAAACATTTTAAATGAAATACATAGCATACTAAAATACCGCTGTTACGAGGAGGAGAAAAAGTCTCATCTTACACAACAAAACAAAATGAATCAAAAATGCTGGTTGTTAAAGGCTGTTAGCTTCTCTTGCTAATGCATCTCTCTCTTCTTCCTTCCTTCCCTTCCTCTCTGCAGTGCAGTTAAAGATATGAAAAATATATGTGTTTTTTTCCCCCCTCTTCTTTCCACTGCGCCGTGTTAAATCATTAAAGGGAAGTCCTGCTCATTATCTCTCTAAACAAAACTTCTCTTAAACCAAATAAATCACCGTTGCGCGGCGCAGCTAACAGCCGTGAAGGGATAAATTACAAAGCGCCTCACTGGCAGCGCTGGTATTTTAAAAAGCTTGCTGCACAATTTCTATGATGTGCAGTAATTTGTAATGCAGGTTTCCTTATGTTTATAAGGTCTCTTCAGGTGTGTGTGGTGTATGCTGGGAGAAGAGGTGAAGGGTGGGGAGTAAAAAATAAAAAAGAGCCTATTTGTGTTCTTTATACTTTTAATATTGTTAAGACTGTTTTGCCACTAAATCTAGCACAGAGCAAAATTATTTTATACCCCTGAATATATCTTTATAAAGTTGATAATATTGCTAAGACAGCAAAACATGACTGTAGCCGGTAAGGTTTGACTTATAAAGCCTGCATTAGAACTGTATGCTTTGATTAAAGGTTACAACTTCAGATTACATGTAGCATAAAATACTCAGTCAAAAATCTGCGAGGATAGCATTCTTTGCAGGGGGGGGGGACACTTTTAAAATAGCACTTCGACAAAGACAAGATGCGGCTAAATAATTAAATAATTCATTTGTGAGGCTCTTTAAGGCAAAAAGTCTTGTTTACTATTGAAGTTGTTACATGAAATCCTTACTCACCACCTCCATATGATGGAAAAACAAGTATAAAAACTGTCCCTGGGGTCAGAGAGGTTCCTACATTATATCAGAGGGGGATGGTATCGCTGATGTTAGCGTTATATTTATAATTAGCCAGTCAAACTGATACACTGGTATAACTGTAACCAGTTTTTTTTTCGTGATGACCCCTGTCATTAAGGCTGGCTTCATTAAAACAGGAAAACACAACAGCAGGACCTCATATCCTGTTAAAAAGTCTAATTTAGGGGACACCAACCACCCCTCTCACCTCCGTCCCCAGCGCTACACCCCATGTGCTCCTTCAGGAACCAGAAGCAGTGATGAGCCCCCCCGACCTCTCTCTGGGCCCCAGTGGGCAGATTAAACTGTGGATAACAGGGCTGCACTTGGGTCCATTTACAACAGCAAGCCTCTCCTGGGCCTCCTGGGGATAAAAACCAACAGTATCCCAGATACCCCCCCCACACACACACACTCAAAAGGGGGGGGGGGAAACCCAAACATGATTTATTCAGACTGTTTACTGTACAGTCTATCTGCCTGTCCTCTGAGAAAAAATTCAATGTATGAAAAAGAGGGTGAAGAAAGACTGAGCGAATAACAGAAGAATTGAAAGGGGGAGAGATATCAAAATAAATAATTATGTGCTGGAAATAACAAAAGTAGAAAGTCTGTTCAAACTACACCATGTTGTGGCTGTGGAGGTAGAGCTGGCCACCCATTAACCAGAAGGTTTTTGGTTCTATGCCTGGAGCCTCCAGTCAACATGTCAAAGTGTCCTTGGGCAAGATGCTGATTGCTAAATTGTCCACAATGTATCAGTGGCATGTATATAAAGTGCTGTACGTAACAGAACAATGTGGCTGATAAGACTAGAAAAGTCTATATAAGTGCACTCTATTTACCATTTGCGGTCCATTTAATAAAAATGAATTAAAAGTCGAACATGTCAAAAACCCCAAACTACAGCTTCTCAAAATAAGGTAGAAAAAGTAGGTTTTGGTGAGTCAAAGTTAAAACCTGAGCGATCAGAAGATGCTGAGAAGGAAGAGACAAAGGTGAAAAGACTGTAAATCGAAAAGAAACAAACGCAGAAGACAGCCTCTAATTTCAACCGTTGTTGTTTTGGTGAGTGGTCTTGCACATTAAAAGGAACTGAAGCAACATGACAAGCGAGAGTTGTATTTCTCACACTATATTTTTGCTAAAGCAGATAATCCATAAAACATAAGGCCTCCGTATTGACAATTTTCCTCAGCCGGCTGACTGAAGGGCGTAGCTTGGATGTCAGGTCTGTCTGTTGGCCAGCTACCACTCTCATTATCCTTGCACGTCTGTGAAGGGCAGCCAAGGTCACACTCCAGAGGAGCAAAATAAACGGCTATGGTACTAATCTAATATTCAGCGATCCTATCAAAGAATGACTTAATAGGCTCAAAGAACCATAACTGTCAATGTAGGGGAAAGATTTTTAAACGTGGAAGTTCGCACTCTGTGGGCAGGGCTGCAAATGTGGCAGATGACACATGACAGATTTGTGTGTAAATCTGTCATCTCTACTTGAAGGAATTGAAAAGTTCTTTTTCTCACCTAAGAGTAAATTTCTGAGTATTTGCTCAGAGGTCCATTAAAGGTGTCTGCTGTCTCAAATCACATAAAACAATGGACTTTCTGGAGATTGAGTGAGAGTAAAGCTTTAGAAATTTACACAATGCACTGTTCAAGTGTTATTATAGATGCTGTTGCCTCCTACTCATAGCTAGTGAACTTCTACACCTCTCAGAAAGTAAGCACACACACACACACACACACACACACACACACACACACACACACACACACACACAAAGGATGTCTTTGTTTGGCTATCGCTGCCGTTGTCTTGACACCCACCATCTGCCGCCCTGGCAACAGAGAAGAGTGAAGAGAAGAGTTTCTCTCTGGAAACTCACCCTCCACCTCACAAACCCCACCCCACCTCCCACCCTACCCTCAACAAAAACACTCCGCAAGATTTCACTCAAACACGCGCTGGCCTCCCTCCCACCACTGACACTCTCTGATATTCTACAGGTTGAATCAATGCTAAATACATTGCCAATTTCTAGTTGTTCTAATGCCTTGTGTAAGTCCACACTGAAATGTATAAAGTGGCAAAAAAACACAATCTATTTACAGCAAGTGCCATCCAAACAATCCTTTCTTTTTTTTTCAAAGAAAGTGTTTTTGAAAACTCCAAGTTCTCATTCAGCCATTTAATAAAGCTTTGTCTTATTGAAGTGTGTGTTGGGAGGGGGGGTAAATTGCAAAGGTCTTCCGTAGTCACCAACTACAGATGTGAGATGTATCGCAGAGAGCAAGCCCTCAAAAGTAAAGAATAAATAAATAAATAAGTAAATAAAGTATGCTATGCAGATGAGGGTGACGAAGCCTCCATCTCGGCCTATTCTGTTGTGCGCTGGCCATTCATCACCTGCACATGCAAACGCCAGCTCTGGTCCTTAGCATACTCGCATATTCTAATGAAGGCTTGCATGCAAATGAGGACGACCTTTTCCTTGGGGTTTTTTTCCCCTTTTTTCCCTTTTTTTAAACAACGTTAGATTAAGAGGAGGGGAGTGGAGAGTACTGACTGTAATGGCTATTAGAGCGACAGGCTGAGTACGTGACGTTGTGATCTAAACTCAGGGACGCTGTAATTAGGCTAATCTATTACCAGGCGGCAGCTGTCAGAAATCTTTATGGCAAAGGACAGACTTGTCAGGCACTTTATTTATTAAAACTGGCTCTGGATTTTCTAAAGGGATGGTCAGTTAGATCCACAGAAAAACACTCAGTAACATTGGCTCAGACATGGATAACACCAACACTTATGGGACCTTAGCTCTGCCTCTGGACCTTTGAGATTCTCCCTGCTGTGCAACCTAATATTGGCTGACGGCGTCTTGTTTCATTCCAATATAGACTGATGATGTTTTCCACTGTTACAAACATTTTCAGAAGGAATAAAAATTGATTTACACATGTCAGCATGAAAGTGTCAATCTGAGGTCTGTCAGAGTCACTACCAGTTTCGAACACCATATCGGTTGGACTTAAGGTCTAGCTGCCTGTCTCTGTATCCAACTCCCTGACTCAGGCCTGTCCTCTCTCCATCTCTCACCAGTGACCAGCAGAGGGGAGATCAGCCATCACCAGCCTCCCCTCTCTGTCCACCAGGCAGGGTACTGCGCTGTCTGCGGGGAGGCGGGAGAAAGTTATGCCTCCTTACTGTGACTTTGAACTTTCTCAGATGAGGCATAAATATTGAAATATTGAAATGAAAGATGCGGCAGGCGCAGAGGGGATGGGAGGGAGGTGAGGAGGGAGAAGGAGAAGGAAGAGGGGGAGGGAAAAAGGGGAGAGGGAGGGAGAGAGAGAGAGGATAGACGGATTGGGTGGGGAGAAGAGACAGGAGGCCCACTGAGAGAAGAGACAAGGCCCTCACCCCTCTGCCAGGCTGCATTCTAGCAGGCCGACAGTTATGGATAGGAAACATTACTGCTGCTGGTAATTAAAGCAAAAACTAATACTGTCTCTTGGATGAGGAGGTTTCATAGTGAGCATCCATTTGTCATTGCTGCACACTCGCCAAGGCCAGATTAAATCCCACACATATTTAGTCCTGCTGTGCACAGAGGCTTTCTATCTTTCTATCTATCTACCCTTCTAACCACTCACCCATCCATCCTTCCATCCATCCATCCATCCCTCTTCCTACCTACCCACCGACCTACCTGGCACCCCATCAGGCTACAAAGTATTAGCCTTTAAAATCACATATTTACTACTTATTATAAATTACCCTGTTTAGCACACTGATTTCTATCTTAGTCAAATGTTACATGAAATATAAATTCTAATATATGTTTTTGGTTTTTTTTATTCTCAGCTTTTTAGTATTCTTTTTTCATCATTTCTTCATGAAAATGGTAGGGATAAAAATGAATGAAAGCATAGCAGTGAATAGCAGTGAATCGCACTTGCATCATCAATCCAAAACTACTGACATCAGCTTTCAGAAACACATGTAGGTCAGTTATTACTAAAGACTACTCAGTGAGGGAGTAAGTGACTGACTGAGTGACTGTCTGCAGAGTGGCAGTGAAAAGGCCACTGGCTAGGGGGAGTGTGGTGGAGTAGTGGGCAGAGATGAGGATGGGGGAGGAGGAGGGGATGCCATGTCACCAGACGGAGGGGATCAGTGACACTGAGCGTGTCACAGGGTGACGGCTGCACTCTGCTAGGACCAGCAGCCCCTCTAGCGCTGTCAGAGGAACCAGCAGCTCCAGATACTGACACTAGCAGCCATACTGACAGGCCAAACATGACTCGTCTCCACTATCACCACTGAGGAGGACTGACGGAATACAGAGACACCAAGGGAAGGAGGGATGGAGGGATTAGAACATGGAGAGGAAATTGTAAATAAATCCAAACTTAATATGTTTGTGCTGGAGTGGACCAACGGTACACAGCACTGTTTGGACCAAAATAAAATTCAGTAATTAACTGATCACAACGGAGGCCCACAGTGTCATAGGTAAAGGAGCAGAAACAATGCATCCACCAAACAAAGATTATAGTTGCCCTCTGAGCTGACAGGTTAAAATTATGTCAGCCTGTTTTGACCAGACAGAGACAAATCGATAGTCCCGCCTTATTTTGGCCAACAGTAGTGACATGTCTTAATGATTTTCTTTTCATTTGTTCTTTCCTTGAAAAATGTTTTTTTTTTGTTTGTTTTTTACCAAATTGAAAATGTGTTTGCTTACTTTTCTTTGTTTAGCAAAACCACTTTAGTTCAAATATAAAAGAATAACTGGACACATTTTTAATGTTAAGAAACAATGATTCTTTCTGCAAAATCCTGAACATGTCAGAAAAAGCTATTTCAAGCAAACCATGCAAGTTACACTTGATATAACAGGCTGAAACAGCCTAGGTAAGTTTAAGTCAGATTTCCTCAGCACAGTGTTGTCTTATCTCTACTTCTTAGTTGACGTCATAATGTTTTCAAATAAGAGGAGTTGTTAGGAAGGAAAAACATTTAAGACTGGTTAGATCCAGCATGAAACACAACACTGGGGGAAGGTGGGAGAAAAGAAGGATGACAATGATAAGATGTAGATGGAAATATGGTGATTTGAGGGGGAAAAACATGAAGGGGGAGGGGGATAATGCCAAAAGGGGAGAGGGCAGAAAACAGAAAGGAGAGAGAAAGAGGGAGGAGATGTAGAGGACTCAGAGAGAGAGAGAGAGCACAGCAGCGAGACTGATCGCTGTTGATCTTCACGATAAGCGCTCTCGACAACTTGTGACCAAAGTGGCGCTTCGACACTAATCGGCCGTGAAGGCTGACCTGCAGCGAGGCAGCGCAGTTCAGATCGTATAGGGCCGGCACTGTAGCCCAGACGAGATGGACCCGGACAGGAGACATCCAGGCATCAAAACTCCCTGAGAAATTGCGACATGGCTTCAGCACACTGTGAGAAGAACATAAGAGGAGGGGAAAAAAACCAAGCAGTGATACTCTGTGCTCTTGGCAGTCGAGGCAGACTTATCTGGCTAAAGATGAAAAGAGAAGGACAGAGGCAAAGGAGAGTGGAGTGAGGAAGGGAAGGGAGGTGTCCTGGGGAGGGGAGGAGGATGGAAAAATATAAGCAGAGTAAAAGAAAATAGAAAGATCAATTTTATTGACAATTATCTGTGAGCTGGCCTGAGCTGAACTGGAGACTAACCTTGAACTATGTGTGTTCAACCTCTGTGAGACAAAATTAGTGTGTGTGTGCAAACTATACCAACAGTTCTGAATACTCTCATGAGCAAAAACGAAACAGGTCAGGGGTATAAATTAGGTGGGGATGAGGTATACACATAGGATAATACATGTACTATACGTGCACAGCGTCGACTAACACACTGTGCACATGGTATTTTCCTGGACTGTTTTTGTTGAAGCTTTCCCATTTCCAAAACTGTGCAGTGGAGATACTTCACTGAGGGAGGGACCCAGTGAAACCAGCCATTACAACCCTTTTTTCTTTGACAAGTATAACACATCATCAGTACACCTGAAACTATTAAAACCAATTAACTGATTACCTAGTGAAGCCTACATTAGTTGGTACCTATTTGATAATCACTGAAAGTTTTTTGGCTTTTTTTTTTTTCCAGTAACATATTCTTGTTCAAGCTACCTAAATGTGAGGATTTTGGAGCTTTTATGAGATAATTTATAATTAAATATTTAGGGAAAAAAACAAACAAATTGCAGACTTTACATTGGGTAAACTGTTATGGGGATTTCTCAGTGTTATTGAAATCCTCATTTTACATTTTACGGACAAAACAAATAATATCAAAAATAGTCTGAGAATTAATCGATGATGGAAATAACAACTACCTTGAGCCAAAACTGTCACTATAAACCAATATGAAAAATTTTGCTCCCTATTATTTAAGTAAAGTGGAAATGTTTTTGTTTATTTTTTGCTGATAGGCCATTTTTAATGCAAAATTGGACAAAAATTTGACATCCATCATCTGTTAGCACACTGGTCAGACAGTGACACATGAGGGCCACATTGTTTTATGACATTAACCCTTTATTGTAACTAAATGATTAATTATTTAATCACCAAATTTGTACATATGAGATAATGCCAGGCACTGTCAGATCGGATACCCTTCAATCTAAGAAATGAGGGAGAAGCACCTCGGAAAATAAAACTTCATCAAAATCCAAGAAAAACACACTGCATATTGATCTCCAGTCACTGAAAAGTAGAATCACTATGACTGTATATGTATTGAGCACATATAGCAGTGCGTGCTAAAATGGAGATAAAAATCAAAAAACAAGGCACTCAAGAATTACAGCTCCAACTGTTTCTCCAAGTACCACGTGGACTCATAGTTTTACCGATTATCTTTATTTTTTTTTCCTGCTTATACATTGTCAGTAATCTACTAATGATCCAGTGAAGGAAACTCTAAATATGATTTCAAGAAAAACTCATTAAGGCTGTCAGCCAGTAATTTAGTCAATCAAAGCTTTAATTTACCAGAAGATTCCTGAGTCCATTCCATACTTTCGACATGTCAGCCTTCTGCAGACATATTATAAATTCTTAGATAAATATTTTCACATTTACTCGAAGCGGGTTGTGCTCTGTTGCCAAGGTGTTGCTGCCACGACAGTCATGGGATGGAAACTTGAATCTATATTTTAATAAGTAAGGAACATGTTATTTATTCAGTTGTTAATGACTCCTGGCTTCCACTTAAGGCACCACATGCAAAAATGTATCTATTGTGTAAAAATACATGCGATCTAATCATATCTGGCACCATAAATCATCTGTGACTTTGTCCCTTTAGGACAATTTAAAGCAAGTAACATGAGCTAAGTGAAGAGTGGGGGGCGGTGAAAATGTATGTGCGGGACATGTGTGTCAATATTTCATACCAGCAGTAGCAGTATGTGCATGTATCGAGAGAGGACAATATAGTTCTGCCTATATTTTATATAAATATTTATAACACATGTTCCACAAATGTTGATGTGAAATAAAGAGTGTTTTTGTACTGACTGATGAACAGGTTAAGAACAAACAGGAATGACAAATCTAGCCGGTGTAGTATGAGTCTCCGTGAAGAGCTGAGGCGAAAACAAAATGTGGCTCTACACCACTTCTGTGTCTGATAATATGCCAAACCAATAGGTTTAATAATGGCAGTTAAGTTCATCCCAACCACCAGGACACAAGTGAGTATTCTTCACATTCGCACGCACACAGACTAACATAGTTTGGTTAAATCGGAGACAGTGGCAGGGATTCTAGAAATATTCCCTTATTGATCTGTTGTGGGAAGACGCTATCTCTTTACATGAGGAGTAGACCACTGGAGCCAGTACACACACACACACACACACACACACTCACACAGCATCACACACACACATACACGCACATATAGTACATCATGTACAGATATACATAAACAGTATTACTGCAAACACGTGACATGAGACTTTATGTTATCATCTACAAAAAAAAACAAACACCCAACCACCCACATCCACACACACACAAACACAGCATGAATGCCCACAGATATATATACATTTTTTTACCAAGTACAAATACAGCAGTCTCAAGACACAAATACCATTATGTGAAAGTACAAACTGGCCAAAACACTGTTTACTTACTTATTGATGAAGTTAATTGCTCGTTAAAAGTTGCACATGGATTGTTTTGCACAAGCTGCATAAACATTTCATGTTCTGTCGAAAGAAGGAAAGTTTTGGGGAAAAGAAAAGCAAAAAAACAAAAAAAAAACAAAAAAAACAAAAACAAAAAAACACAATCTTCTCTTCATTTAACACATGTACACATCTTGAATTCTTGACCAGAACAAATTGCTAATATTTATTGTGCAATCCTGAAAAATTAGTTATTTTGGAAAGGAATGGGCGAGTAGTTTTTTAGACTAACACACCAAAAAGGACTTTCTGGGAGACATGCAGCACAGTACACGCTATTAGTTCTGACTGCTCAAGCTTCCCACTCCTGTACTTAGAGTATACCGCAAATAGGACCATCACTTTTCATTACCTGCTGTTTCCAGCAGAGCTTCACTCTATCATTGCCACGGCATGCTAATGTAAAGCAGGCTACTGTCATGTAAATTAAACTGTTTGTTTTGTTTGCCTTCCCTCCTTCGGCTGATTGTCAGAGCGACTTGCCAGGAGCAGCAGGTGTGTTTGTTTGTGTAGGAGTGCACTGGTGTGCTGGGTTTGCTGTTTGTGCACCGCGGCTGCTGCTTTATGCACGCCGGCTCCGGCTGCACAGCAACAAGTTAGCTTGCGGATGTGTGCGTATGTATGTGTGAGTGTGCCTGTGTGCAAGTTATGGAATATGAAACACAGAAATGACACACCACACACAAACCTCCCAGTCAACCAGATGTGCTCCTGACCCTGAGCTCAGCCACTGAAATGCAAAGTCAGATGCCTATTTGGCGCTGTTCCTCCCAGCGCAGGTACAACCAACTGTCACAAACAATGGTGGAATATGCATACCGTGGGCTAGGATTTGCTACAACATGCACTCAATGTAAATCATATTTCACATACTTCCAAGAGACAAGCCACCAAGTCAGCCACCCAGCCAGTCACCCAGCCAGTCACCCAGCCAGCATAGTGCTCTGCTTTATCTGCAAGACTACTGCCACTGGATAATTGACAGTCCATGTTAAGAAAAAAAAATCTGGTTACAGCACTGCCTAAAAATATGGAAACTTGTCCCCTGTTCATTTGTTGACACAATGGAATATCAAATGACATTAGAGAGAAAATAAGAAGCCTTCATGATTCCTCATTATGAGACAGATGACAATGACTCCAATCTCTGATTAGACAGAAGGGTTGTTTTGACCATCGACTAGCATGTGTTAACTAGATAAACCATTCTTCAACATCTGCAAGGCCAGTTGTAGGAAGCTACAGTTTTCCTCAAAAAACAGAACAAGCCAGCAGCTTTGAAACACTTTCTGCTTAGTTGCAAGGGTGGTATGTTAACTGAAAAGTTTTTTTGTTTTTTGGGTTTTTTTGGGGTTTTGTTTTTGTTTTGTTTTTTTTCCCTGAGAGTTATTTTAAAGCGTGCGAGGATTCGTCACTTTGTTTGATCGGATGAGAGCACAGCAGTTGGAGAAAGACTTTGTTGAAGAGGAGGTTTCTCAATAGGTTTTTAAACCAACTCTTCAATTGGACCAAAATTGTCATTCAACCAGATCAGGTAGCATCCATTATGGGTAAAACCTACCATGTACTATGGATTAATGGGTAAACTACTGATTCCCTTACAAGTAAAAATGTATCAACAGCCATGATGATTATATGATAGTACTATATCTGTAATTCAGCCATCTCAGTCGCCAGCCTTTAATTGTGTAAATGTTTAGACAAAAATATTCAAAGCATTTTCATTTCATTACTATGGAGCAAAACTGTTCAATATTAAATAAATGAATAAGAAACTATAGAATAAATAATCACATGACTACTTAGTCAAATATATAAATGAACCATGAACTGTGATAAAAAAAAAAAAAAAGTAATGATATGAATTCATGCTTGTCTTTATAGTAACATTTTTTACTAGAGTTAATTTTGATTTGATTTTTTCCCATAATGACATTTTTTCCAATAACATTTTTATTTCATATCACTTTTTATTTCACCATGTCAATTTAATGACAATGGATTTTTCACCAGCCACCGCACTCTTCCTTTCAGCCAAGCATCTGCTTCATGCCTCCCAGCAGGCTCAACAATTGCTGCCAAATTTAGCCATTCAGCTCCTGTTAGCTAGAGCTCTCCTTTTATTTAGTTTATCAAAACCATACATGCTACATAACTAGCCAGCTAACTAGTTGGGTTGTCTAGCGAGCTTAGGCTGATTTATTTAAAAGAACCAATAGGAATGGCAGCAGCAAGTTGGTTATTTCTGGACAGGAGCCTTTTAATTCTAAAAAATAATTCCTCAGAGACAGACAACTTTGTAAAGCACAAAAAGGAAGACAATTTTTCTCTCGTGCTGTTGTAGCCATCATGAGCTAGACAGTTAGCTGGGTGCTAGCCAAAATACTGAGGACATGTTTTCATTTGAGGGAGCAATGATAACTCTTATGTCACTGAAAAGTGACATTTTGACCCGAAATTGTAATTAAGAGACATATCATTATGACATACTTATGGCATTTTGTAAAATAAATTAATTTGCTGAAATAATGATATCTTGCTAAAATACAAAATTTATACAAAAACATGGACCAAAGAAACTTCTGTGGCTTTTGACCATTCACCCAGTCAGCCCCGTCAACCCAGTTGCTAAAAATGTTATTGCAAGGTAAGCGCAATCTCTTACAGCTTTATAAGAGGTTCTGAAAACAATCAAAAACAGAAGTATTAAAAGAAAATTCATAGAAGAACCGTCTTCCATTTCTACTTCAAGTAATAGTAACTTATAGTCAAACACATACAGAAACAGAGAGGAGTCACAGCCTCTGCCAGCTATGTCCGCCAAAATCAGGCCCTGTCTGTCAGAGAGCATTATTGGTCACGCCTTATCCTGGTTTTTGGCTTTCTTAGTCCCCGAAACAAAACAACAGCAGGCTATAGCAATGTCAGTGTGATCCCATGGCAGATGTGAAGTAACACAAACATTGCAGAACTTAAAGTAAATTAGCCCTGCGTGATGAGTCGACCACATCCGTCACTATGAATCGCTCGGCTCTCCTCTAAAGCAAAGCAGATGCCATCAGAGCCAGCACTGTGAAAGGGACACTCCATACCATAATGATAAAAACAACAGAGCTTCTTATATGAACAGAAAAGTATGTGTTAGGGCTGTTTTTAAAATGAAAGTTTTCTAGGGGATTTACATACTGCCAGCAGCTGTGAGGGTGAAAGTACTTTTTTGCATCCAATATCATATAATGTGGCTCTGAACTTTGTTGATCCACCCACTTTTGATTTTGTACCATCAACTTATACACTGTATACATTTATAGTAAGATGTAAAACAGTGTTTATATATATAGGATAAACATGAAAAACAAAATAATTCTAAATGCATAATACAATTTTAATTGATAATGAAGATCGTTTGACTTATAATGGCAGGTGTATTAGGTCATAGCTTACCCACCCTTCTGTGTTATTGAATATGACTTACAGTGATGTGGGTTCTCTGTTTGTGATGGTCACATTTCAACAGTCCCTTGCATGGAAGCCCTACCCTCCAAAAAAACAAAACAAAGATAAAAAATACTCCAAATGTGTAATCTTGAAAACATGCTATAACATAACTCCACCTGTAGCCCATGCATGTGTCAGTGAAGATAAAATTTCACTGACAGTCACGTCTAGAGAAAGAAAAAGAAAAGAATCAACATTTAAAAGTCATGGCTGCAGGCATACTTGCAAAACAAAGAATTGATTTCTCCATGAGAACAGGGGAAAGTGAGAGGTTCAGAAAAAAAGGAGAGCATGACTAGTAATGTGTCATATCAATCATGTTAGTTGGAATTCATTCCAACGTAAAATACTTTTAAAATGGACAGCCTGGGCTTTAATAGCACCTCTGCTGTAAATTTTCTTCTTGGGATGTTAGTTATTGTTGCAAAGCAGATCTATACCCAGTCAGGAAAAGAAGCAGAAAATGAATAAATAAATAAAATGTCTTGTCAAGAAGGCTGCTACTAATAGCAATGTTACTTCTGCAGCAGGGCAAATGGTAAAATAATAAAAAGAGGGGGATTCACATTGCTAACAAAATACTGTAGGAGACAGAGTAGAAAAGGTAAAGAAAAAAAAGAAAAGTAAGCACCCGAAAGAGAAAATAAGATTTTTAAAACTGTGTGTGGGCATGCTGGTAGTGTTGGTTTTAGCTTGGTAACACATCCCCCGGGCTAATGGTTCCTGCTGGTGTTAACCAGAGCCCAAGTCTGGGGGTGATTGCGATGTTTGATCTGGAAGTTTCCGCTGACCCAGGGCTCCGTCTGTCGCTCTGCCCAGTTATGCTAATGCCTGGCTGGGTCTCCCTCACCATGGGCCGGCCTTAATGACTCTCAGGATGGAGGGGAGCAGCCAAACAAGTCTCCTTAGTGGGAATCTTGTTAAATTAAATACATGGGGCCACTCAGGGAATGCTTGCCAGCCTCTGAACTATCGAAGGACTGCAGCAGGAAAGTCAAGAAAAACAACTTCCCTGAATAAACAACAGCGGGAACTCGACTGGGGGTGGGTTATCTGATACAAACAGGCAAATGAATATGCAAAAACAACGATGTCAATATCGCTAAACAAACATATGTTTATTAGTTTACAGAGCATGTAAACTAAATTTATAACACCAGCAGGCTGTACAAACTATTTTTTTTCTGGCTTGTGAATATTTTGACAAAACAGCATGTTTATGTGAATTTAAGGTATGTGTAGGGTTTGATAGGTCAGTAACAATAAAGCTATTGTTTGTGTGGGCAGGTGTGAGTGCAGCTGAGTAGGTTGGTCAAGGATGTCCAATCTCTACTGGTATGGATGTAGGTGGAAAACAATGTAGGGTGGGAGTGTGTACAATCATCAGTCCTCTCTCTCTCTCACACACACACAGACACACACACACACACACACGCACTCACGCACGCACGCACGCACACACACACAAACACACACACACACACACACGCACTCACGCACACACACACACACACACACACACACACACACACACACACACACACACACACACACACACACACACTAACACACAAACGCACGCGCACATGCTTGCACGCTGAGAGACACACCAACAATACACTCCGAAAACTACTCATACACACTGCAAGACTCTTTGCCCTCCTGTACCTCCTTCCTCCATCTCTCTTATTCTAATCTCAAACTAATCTTTTCTCATTCTTACCTTCCCAAACCGACTCATATTTCACAGCCCGTATCTTTACATTTTCTATTATCCACTACTGAAAAATGTGACCAATGGAAGCACTGTTTTGAAATAAAATATGAATCATCTTAGATAAAGATATGGTGTGGTTATTTTTTATTTATTTTATGTGTTTTATTTTTTAATTCCCAGTTAGCCATCACTGGCCTGTGTTTACCCCCCCCTTTCTTCTGTGTGTGAAATAAGTTACTCTTCACCCAACTTGCTGACATTCCTGTCAGCGGTGCAACTAATTTTTCTCAATTTTTCCTGCTAAAATAAGGTTTCACATAAAAAGAGAAATAAGAAAAAAAGCAAGGTCTTCTGACCAGCTAGTGGTGTCTGATCAGATTGGGACACACAGAATGTAACATAGTACGCACACATACACATCCATACACACACAAGCACAATCCGTGTATCTACAACTCTGCCAGATATATATAATAGAGAGAGAAATAGGAAATATGAAGCCTTCAGCCACAGCGCAGCAGTGTTACATATGAGGGGAGATCCCATCGTTTCGGCTCTGTATTTAGTATTTCTCGTGAGTAATCTTTTGTCATTTTATCACAAGAAATGAAATAATGGGGCAATCCTCTAATGAAAAATGAGGCCATTGCTGCTGCACAGGAGAAGACCGAGAGACAAAGAGGAAAGAAAATGGTTCTGAATTGAAGGCTTACAAGAACAGCATACGCCTCTATCTAAAATGGAAAAACTGCAAGGTGTATATGTGTAATTAGGCTAAATCAAATATGAAACAAGCATCTGTGATTAAAGCAGAATTAGCTGTTTTTAGATAAAGATTAAAACAAAAATGTAAAATAATATTTAACTGTCTTGGCTAAGCTTAGAAACTTTAGAGTTTCAACATTCAAGAGTTTGATTTTGATTGTGAAAAAATTTCTATGTCACTTTTATAACACTACAATTACAATTTAGTTTTGGGTTGTTGTTTTGTTTTTTTTGCAAACATTGCCATTGCTGTATAACAATTCATAGTGGGTGAATGAGTATCCTATTTTTTTTTTTTTTTTGTAAAATAAATAAAAAGATATTTACGAAAAAATAAAAATAGTAATGCCATTGTAGAAATTCTGGTTCCAGTAAAATTCTTACATTCATTTTTTCACATAAATGAAAGTGCAGCATTATCAAAAGTAAAAGTCCCCATTAGGCATCGGAATGGATTTCCATTTAATACTAAATGTTATTGTATACATAGTACGAACATGTAACCAGCATTTTACTTTTATAGCTGGTCGAATTGGAGCCAGTTTTAAGTACTTTAGTCTCCATACTTTTTGTTTATTAACCTTTGACAATGTATCACTTTATAAACTTCTGATATGTTTTATGTTTAAAATCTTAATATGCAAAGTAACTATAGTTGTAAGATAAATGTAGCGCAGAGTAAAAAGTACAATATTGTCTCTAATGTAATGGTATTAGTGTAAAATGGAATAATTAAGTGAAGTGAAAGAACTTCAAAATAGCACTTAAGTAAATTACTTGAATAAATGTTAGTTTGTTTCTAACACTAAAATTTATGCAATACATATTTGCAATTGTTATATAATTACTCTCACTCTTATATTATGACTGTTTTTGACATGAATAAATGTTAGTATAAATCTGTTGTTCTCTTGGCTCTGTGTGAATCAATGGGCAGACCATGATTTCTCAAAACCCACAGAGGTTTTGAGCAACTGGACTCTGTTAGTACATGATGTTTGATCATTTTTATGCCTCTGCGCAGGCGACAGCTGTGGCCGGAGGCATTATGTTTTCCAGCTCCCCATCTGTCTGTCTGTCCGTCCCATACTCGTGGACGCGATATCTCATAAAGACCTTGAGGGAATTTCTTTCAATTCAGCGCATACATTCACATCAACTCAAGGATGAAATTATAAGAATTTGGTGGTCAGAAGTCAGAGGTCTAAGGTCAAGGTCACTGTGACCTCACAAAACAAGGTTTTGCCATAACTCAAGAATTCATTTGCTAATTATGATTACAAATTTTCCGGCCATTATTCAAGGTCATAACTCAGGAACAAATGGGGATATTGTGACCACATTTCACATTTGATCTGTTACTGAATTAGTGACACTAATCTTGGCCTGTCCCCTGAAAACTGTAGTCACTATAAAGATCTTCTGTGCTGCCAGGTTGAAGATGTATGTGAAGGATTCATGTTTTTGAAATTTTACCTTCACTGCTTCTTTGCAACATTCATATTTTAAGCACTGTCTGCTGTCATGACTACAACTTTGTCTTGTATCAGAATCAGCTTCATTGGCCAAACGTGAATATACACGGAATTTACAGATTTTTGTTTCTCTCAATGAACTTACTCGCTAACACAGTAGACTTGCAGCAGAACAAGAGCAAGTGGATCATCTGTCCTTGTTGCATCTGCAGGGCACATGAAGCACACTTTCACCACATGTTCACAATAACTTCACTCGCACACATATACACACACACAGGCTGGCAAAGGCATACAACTGCGAGATGGTTATTCTAGTTGGTCTTGAAGTGGTATTTTTTACATCAAAGTCTTGTCAATGATTAAATTGATTGCTTCTTGCAAATGAATTACATCAACCAGCTGCCACGGCAGGGGAGATCAAAAACTGTCATAACAATGAGACACTCTATCCATCTTAATGGACAAAGGAAGCGGAGGTTGGATGCGGTACAAAAGTAACCAAACAAGGTGGCAACAAACAGTACACAAATTAGAAATAGCATATACTGAGAGGAAGACACGCAAATAAATGAATGAATAAATAAATCAGAAACCTACAATGACTTTAAAACTCCTCTCTAAATATGTAGAAACATTTAACTATCCAACATTTCTGCACCTGTAAATGCCAATAATTTTCAAGCTTAATTTAGAGGTTATTTATCCTGTTCCAGGGCAGAGATAGAAAGGGGTCATTTCCTCTCATACAGACACACACATACCAAGTCGTTTAAACTCTTTCATCTCCTTAAATTGTGTGTGTGTGTGTGTGTGTGTGTGTGTGTGTTTGTATGTGATTCTATGTTTGCCCATGTGTGTCTGCATGCATGCAGCTTCTGTTAAATGTGTGTATGACAGACAGTCTTTCCTTCCATGCATCTGTGTTTAATTAAAGGCAGACTTTCGGCATCTCAAGCCACTGCCGCAACCTTCGTGCGTGCATGCACGCACGCACACAGACACACACACACACACGCATATATATATATACAGCAACTGAGTGAGCAGGGGAGGGAGTCTGGCCCTAATGTGCATAATTAACTTAACCCCCATCACTTGACTTTAAAAGGGCTGTTTGGAGGGCTGAGCCCGGCAAATGGAGGCTGGGAGAGTCGTCCTTTATGTCTAAAATATTCATTACTGCATTTCAGAGCATTTTCAAGCATCCTCTGATTTTTGTTTTCTTGTTCGGGAGGACAGATTGTTGCTGAGCACTTCTGAGAAATCAGTGGGACTTTGTGTGTGTGTGTCACCATTTCAAGTGACGCATGCAAAGTCATGAAAACCTAGACACTCTACAATGGATGAGTATCCTATGTTGTTACTTCTGACTTTGTAACACAAGACAAAGAGAGTCTTTGCATGTGAAATAAGGTGTAAACTGGCCAAGAGAGACTATCATGACTTCAGCCAAATAGGAGTTGAGAAGAGAAAGGAGGACAGTAACAAGAGTGACTGGCCAAGAAAATCTCTTGCCCTCCGGCTCGGTCCTTTTCCTCCTCCTCCTCCTCCTCTCATTCCTCCTCATCCTGCTGTGCCAGTACTGACTGCTACCAGCCACACACTTCACCTCCCATCAGGGTCAGGGCGGCAGCAAAAAGGTCAGCTTGCCGACAGCTGATTGGTCAGGATGGCTCCAGTCGGCGGTCGGTAGCCAATGGGCATCCTGACGCACCTGATGTGACACACACTGCTCTGAGCATCCTGCACAACAGGCCAGAGAGGACGGGCAGAGTGAAAACAACAAAATATGCAGCACAGCTAACAAAGAGAAACAAGAACAGACTGTCCAGTCCCACAGCAATGTATGAACCAAAAAAAAAGAAAAGTTTATTAATTGGCCTTTTAATATTATAAGCTTGAATTGAATATATGAAGATCTACAAAAATACGGGAAATCAGCAGCCTCATTCCAAAGGCATCAATAAGAGCCCTACCCAGCGAGGGCTGCATTAGACCTCACAGCTGCAGCTGCTGGACCAACTCCTGAGGTCGCCTGCAGGCCACCAGCATCAATTGTTGCTAATGAAGTATCAAACTGACTACAAATGTAACACAGCACTGCAGATATACTATAAATACTGAACTGGCAGAAACTGTCCACAACTCACAATGAAGAAAATCTACCCATACAATAATAAGCAGTCTGCTTAGATGACTCTGATCCCTGGATTCTGGTGAAGTAACCCATGAAAGCTTTTAACTCAGTATCATGAAAAGCATGACAAGTCAATTGAGGAAATTAGAATGGATATATTCATATTTCTGTGTATTAAGCAGTGGGAAATGCATATTCATAATGGGCTTGTTGCTAATTATCCAGTAATAGGAGTGTGTGTGTGTGTGTGTGTGTGTGTTTGCATACATGTGTGCATGTGGTTATTTAATGGGTAATTAGCTGGCATAAGAAACTAATAAGCACTGTACCTCAAACACTGGGTTCTATTACAGTGAGTCTACAAATGTATCTGGGAAAAAATCATGTGGATGGAAAAAAACAAGATGCCAGCGTAAGTCAAAACCACACACACACACACATACACGCGCGCACAAGGATAGACTGAGCAGAGCTATAAAAAGTGCAAAGGGCCAAACTGCAGGGCTGTCTGCATGTGTGGCTGTGTGTGTGTGTGCCTGGCGGCAGGGCTGTTCATGTGGCTCACACTGGAACAGATCAAAGGAGACGCATCATTTTTGGTCATGTGTGCACCAGCTTAACCCCCCCCCCAACACACACACACACACACACACACACACACACACACACACACATACAAAATACACATCCACCAACCCTCCATAATAGAACACAATAAGGACCAGCAGATCCATCGTCAGCAGCTGATGTGGACGGACAAGAGCAGGAAATGGATTTGGAAACCTCCTCCAGCGCTCTGTCACATTTCCTTGCACTCTGTTGCTGACAAACAAGACGCATCACCATTCTGTTTGACCACCCCTTCATAGTCTTTTTCCTTTTCTCCCTCTCTCACAAGTATTTGATTTATTCAGGAAATGTAGGTGGAGTTAACTGCTGCTGTTGTTGTTGTGCCCTTGAGCACACATGCCAACCTGAACAAGTTAATGTCCAACTGAGTAAATGCTATGGTTTGTTTGGGAGAACTGGGTGGGCTAGCAGATAGCTCTCTATGCGTACAGTAAGTTTGTGTGCGTGTGTGTGTATGTGTGTGTGCGTGCGTATATGCTTGTGTAAGCTGGGCATGGACTGTGGAGTGTCAGTCACACAGTGAATTTTCCACAATCCAGTCCTGTGCCAAACTCCTGTTTGTTTTTTTGGTTGGATCAACATTTTACATTTATAACAATCCTTCTGAGGACTTCAGAGAAGTGATCACTCAATTAATCAATCAAGGCCAATTTCTGATTCTGCATCGAATCTACGAAGTTGATCAACAGAAACTTAATCTGCAAATATTTTGATCAATTAATTGTTTGAGGCAATTTTCAAGCCTAAATACTAGATGAGTGATAGCTTAAGATTTTAAAATGTTAGAATTTACTGCTTTTCTTAGTTTTGTACAATTTTAGTTTTATATCTTTGGGTTTCGGCCCCTTATTTGGACAAAAAAAAAAAGACGTGATGACTTTCATCATTGGGAAATTATGGGAAATTATGTTTTGTATTTTTCAACATTCCCTTGTGTTTCTCAGGCCAAAAGATTAATCTTAAATAAATTGGTAGATTAGAGCTCTAAGTCTTTAAATCAAACATGGCGATTTATTAACAAAATATTAAGGTTAAGCCCTTTAAACTTCCTCCTCTGGCTACAAACACCGATCTTATGTTAGAAGTAAGAGTACATCACTTTTTGTGGGAGCCCATTTTTCAAAATCCACCAGTCCAGTGTTACATAGCACAGCAGCCAAATAAACTCCTCCTATCCCATACACACACCAACTTCCCCACACCACCACTCTGCCACTGTAAGGCAGTGCTAATATTTGCCCGGCTCACTTCTAATACACATCAGCATCAGGAGTGTGTTTTCACTGTGCTATTGCAAGCCAGAGAAAATATTTGCTGCCCTCAATGTTCCCCCGCCTCCTCTGAAAAGCCCTCCTCCTCTTCCAGCACCAGCCGCCACTCCCCTCCCAACTTTCACGAGACACAGACACACAAACACGCTCACACACACGCTCACACACACACGCCCACACACACACACACACACACACACACACACACACACACACACACACACACACACACACACACACACCGACAGCCTCCCCCTTGATAAATAAATGGTGAGTGGATTTGCTTAGCAAATTGTCCACCTAAAACGACAAGACTTGTGTGGTAAAGATACCTGTAAAAAGTCGACAGGCAGAAAATGATTTTCCGTGATAGCCGGCCATTAGGCTGGTTCTCTCCAGCGTGGAGGGGTGTTATTGGAAGGGAAATCCTACACGACTGCACAGACAGTCTCTAACCAGCGCAATGAGGTAGATGGTCCACCAAAGTTCCACACGTAGACTCTCACACACACACGCACAGACATATGCTTTAACACTTCAAAAATGGTGTGTTTTGCTTCTCATTTTCCTCTGGCTTGTGAAACATCATGACATAGTGGAGCCAACCCCATTAAGGTAAGGCTTTAAAGCAAACATTACAGTGTCATCACACTACTTCAGACCTCCCGACTCACTGAATATCAAAGCCAGAAGAGCCATCAAAAGCCTATATTAATCAATTTCAAACTGAACAAAAATTGTTTCCTACTCTCTAACCTAACAGCTCTGATTTAGTGCAATCTTCAAACCCTCTGGAAAAAGAATTCACCTCCAAAACTCCAGAGTGAGAAAAGAGAGGAGGAGAGTGAAGGATAAGAAGGGAAAGAAAGAAGAAAAAACTCAGGGTCTAATTAGGAGTAATTACAGCCTTTTCATTTCCAACATGATGAAATAATTTGATTCTTTTTAAAGACGGGGGTCTGGTTTGCCTCAGCACAGACGAAGCGCCCCTACGTCGAGAGTTGAGAGCTGTAGCAGGACAATATTGGTCCTTCTGAGAGCTGAGCGTCACACCGGCCCATAAATCATACCAAAGGTAGGCTTCAGACACAGCTATTTGACTGTGCCTCGCTGATGGCTGCCATACAGGGGTGACCCACATTAGCAAGATAAAATAAATATGGGCAATGGCAGCATTGAGATGGAGGGGAAGTGACGTGTTAGAAGGAGAAAGGGGACATACGTCACCACAAAACACTTTGACTTGGATAGACTTCCAAAGTGCATCATATAAAGGGCCATGTTTTTCCAATTCACTCTGCAACGATGAAGTAAGAAAGAGAAAAGATATTTTGTTTCATCTAGTAAGAACTACTTCTATAAGGGTGGAAATAATCAAATATTCTTTGATGAAGAGAAAAGTAACGTCTAAAAGACATGTTTGAAAATGACAAAAATGGAGCAAGAAGGAAAATGTTTCATCAGCACTAAGAGACAAGTATGGAGGGTGCAGTTGGAGAAGAGGGGAAGAGAAAGAAAGAGAGAGAAGAGGATGCTGGGGCATAATTACAAGTAAATGCGGAGAAATTAGCATAGAGAATAAGGGCTTCTAGTTTGTCTCTCTCTTAGGCATCCTCCCAGAGGTTCTCCCATTGGAAGAGCTAAGGTAAGAAACAACTCCAGCTAACTTCAACTCCTTTTCATCTTACTAAGGACACAGCACATTTAGGGCTTTCACAGCTTAAAAGGCCTCCTTAATCAACACCAACTCTTTCATGTGTTCAGCAATAAAGAGAAGAGATTCCTGTTTCCAAAAGCTAACAAGATGAGTATTGAGAGTGTCTTAACTAAAGTTCTAAACTGGAGATTTGTGGAGTGTTGAACAAACACTGGGAAGAAATTCCCAAATGCATACAACTTCATCGATTATGTTTCGAAGAATCATATCAATCTATTTGTGTACAAGGCTAAAAAATATATATTTCTATGAACTGTGCATGATTTCACTCAACAACTTCAAATGTGTTTGCCTGTACAATCTATGATTATTATGAATACTAAAGACTTTCACAAACTCTAGTTGGTCTAATCATTTTTTTAAAGGCTTGCGGTAGTACATAAGGCTGCCATTACAATATACCTTTCTAACTGTCAACATACCATATTATGAGACCAAAACAAAAACTGTGCAAACAGTGCACAGGAGTGCACTTTGGGGACTAATACTCCCTTGTGGATTTAATGCTCTACTGAGTATTTCCAGCAGTATGTGGATCAAATAACAATAACCCCAGTGCTCATGTTCACTAGAGGAACATTTGACCCTGTGTTATGGTGCCCAGTGCCTCGTTTCGTTTTTTTTAATAGTTTATGTACAAAACTAGAGGTCTACGAAAGAGAGGATTGGGCTGTCTCAGTCTTTAGCCACACAGGCAACAGTTATCTGGAGGAACAAATCACTGTTGGGTTTGGACTTTTTACAAAGTATGTTGACGATAAGAAAAATATAGAATACCACCAGATATCCTCTAAACTCAAAGACAAAGAGGCAGGCAAGTGGACAGGAGCTTATGGAGGCTCACTTAGCCCAGACAGAGAGGCCAAGTGAGGAGGTTGAACATGGGTACAACTGCTCAGCATCAGCAGCTTGCCAACAGCCAGCTTGGAGCAATCTCCTCCAAGTCTACCTGCCAATCAATGGACCAGGACTGCTCCCTCAGCCAGAATGTGGCCCCACCATCTCCCCTGTGGCCCACCCCACCATGCTGAATAGCAAGGAGACGTAAAATAGGCTGAAACGGTTAATAGTTTTCTGTCTGTTCATATCTTGAAAGCAGAAAGTGAGATTTGTCTCTTTCAACATATAGGTAGAGTATAAAGTAGCAAACAGAACTTTTTTTGAAAAAAAAAAATCAAGAGATTTATTTATAAATATATAAATATCGTTGGGGGTTTATGACTATGTTGACTCACTTCTTTGGTTATTTTATGTTTTTTATTTTCTTTAGGAAACATCTTGTTGAAGGTCCTCTGTCATTTTTGGTACATTTCAAACTGCAGCTTCCTCTTTCCCTTTCTTCCTTCCTTCTGCAGGTTGCCCATGTTCATCATATACTGCCATGGTTTTCCAGACTATTTCTCTTGTTGCATTGAATATTTTACAGTTTGTGGAAAGATGCACAGATGGGAATTTCTGTAACAAACTGTTAGACTATTTGACCTCTAGTTGCCTTATTCTCTGCAGGTTCTAAACGTGAAATCACCGAATAGAACACTCTGTTCTGTGAAAAGTGATTTTGCCTACAAGATGATGTTTGACTTTTGTCAGGGCAGCATACCCCTGTCTACACAGCTTCACATTTATCTGTGCTTATGTGTGTGTGGGTATGTCCGTGTGTATCTGTGTCCGATTCCAAGAGAACCGGAAAATAAAAGCAACAGAGATGATGGAGGTCAGAGGCCCCCTTCATGCTTACAATCATAGCAGAAGCCCCATTGGGCGTGTAAAGCTGAGCTGAGCATCTGTCTGTCTCTTCTCTCCTTTCCAAACCACACATACACGCGCACACACACAGGCTGAGATATAGACGTAACTACCCAGACAGGCCTCCCCTTCCTTGCCTCCCCGTCCACCTGGCCGTTTGATGATGCCTCACTCGCTCATGACAACGCATCGATTTTACTTCTAGCCACTGTGTAAGCCGTCCGCCTGGAGGAATCCATTAGGGCCAAACAGTTCTCATCCTCCCATTGAGTGACAGCCATGACAGCCCCCCACCCCCAATTGCCTCACTGCAGACTGACAGCTCTGCACTCAAACGGGCCTTTTTCACAGCAGCTCTAATAGTTTAAAGCGCTTACCATTATCAGGCACTGACACATGAGGGCCAGACAGTGGCCAGGCAGGGAGGGATGGGTCTTGGTGGTAAGGTGTTTTTGACAGGCTGGCCTCTAGCCACACCTCCTGTTCCTCGCATGCTTCCATACCCTATCACTTTCTAACAGCACCTGTCTGGAGAAGCTCTCACATAAGGAAATCCTTGATCTTCTGATCAAGCTGCCTTGAATTTTCAGGAGAAAACCAACTGACATAAATAGTACTATTTAGAACCTCCACCAGTGAGAGGTAAACCACTGACAGCTGCAACAGTGAGACCCTTATTCAGTGTTTTTGACCATGACCCTGAGGATCAGCTTACACCTTTGGCAAATTGTGCTTCCCAAGGTTACTACAGAAGATATGAATACTTTCTATGTGTGCAACAAGCTGGCAGTTGTGCTTTTCATAGAGTTTGAAGTGTAGAGTATAATTTGTGAATGCATGTGTGATTGGGTTCATGTGCATTATGCCTGTACACTTTTAGATCTGTTAGTGTGTGTTTTTGAGTGGGGCTAAGGTGACCATTTGTCACATTTGAAATCTGCAGCCAATGTCTCCAGGGTTTAGGCCACATCATTTGGCTGATTGGGTTCAGCTCCAGCAGAGATATCGGTTACATTCCTGTTTTCTTACCATTGTGCTTACGTTTGATGTTTCAGTATAGGGAGAGTCTGTTGGAGGTGTGTACATTGTGTGGGTAGCAATTTTATTTTTTTTAATTTAGAAAAGAAAGGGAAAACTACAATTTAGCCTCAGACTCAAAGTATGTAACCAAACTAAGGATTTATACACATTTACACATATATATGTACATATAAGAAGTTAACAACATTACTTGTCAGATTGTAAAGGTTTTATATGACCTTAGTTCCTTTGTCATTCCCTGCATCTTGTACACTTCAGAAGACTGTAAATCCTGTCCTGAATTCTGTATTCACACTCCCAATACATGATGCCAAGACTTTAAAAGTCACATTCTCACACACTTCAGCTTGTTTCACCTGAGCTCTGTGTCATCCGGCTCTACCAAAGGCTTTCTACAGCGCATGTTCTCCATCTCAACCGCCACTCACAAAGAAAAAGCATGACCTCACATAAAAATGACCCTCAGAGGAAATTCAAGTGTCAGACATACACAGAAATATGCCTGAAAAGAGGGGAAAAAGGGGGGGGGAACATTGAAAAAGTACCCGGTGATTAATTAGCTAATAATTAAGTCACGGGGTAATATGCATTTTTCAATTAATTAAACCTTGCCTTGCGCCATAAATCAAGCGAAACTGTCATTGTTTCACAAATTAAATATATACATTTCCATGCAATAATACTGTTGATTGCGTAACTGCAGGGCTCATCAGGGAGGGAAGGCATGACATGTGTGTGGCAGGCAACGACTCAGTCCAGTGCCCCAAAACCTTTGACAGGCCCACTAGTCAAAGGCAGCCAACACGCTCGGGGCCTCCAACAATCAGACTCTACATCACACACCTCCTGCATTCTTCATGGGGCATCGCCAGTGTGTCTGAATAGCATTAGAATCTATAGGGATATTTATGCATTACATACAAAGCAATTAGTTTGCAGGTTCTTACTATAAAAGGAATTTATTTTTTCTTACACATACACTTATAATGGAATGACAGTCTATCATGCATCCAGTAGGCCTATTCAAGCAAAGTGACATAATATCTCTGTTTGCTTTCATTGCTCACAAAGGAAATTCATTACCTCACATTTATAAATGCAGAAGCCAATAGATGCAATCATTATCCAAAATATATTGTTTGTCACCGATGGCAAATGATAGTATATTTTTCTTCCCAATGGTTCAGATGTTAATTTGCTGAAACATGATGTTGTAAAATGACAAAAACAACGACACACATTCCTGCACGCCAGTGCACACACACACCCGCGCTTACACACAATCTCTCTCTCTCACACTCACACACACACACACACACACACACACACACACACACACACACACACACACACACACACACACACACACACACACACCCTCTCATACACATAAATTCCTGGTGCTGTGTGACACTCAGACATATAATGAACAATATGAACCACTGCCATCATTATCCTACACAATGTATTTGTTATCACTGCTCCCATAATGAAGTGCTGTTTGATGCTTGGTACAAAGTCCCATTGCTCAATTGCTTTTCATAAAATGGCATCAATATATTCATGTGAAAACACACACACACACACACACACACACAAACACACACGAACACAAACACAAACACACACAAGCACACACAAGAAGACATGGAAACTCACACTTCAGGTACAATTAATCAGACCTGAAATAAAAAAACAAATAAAAGAAAAACTAGTGTGAGCAGAGACAAGAGCTGCATTATGCTACATTTTTTAAAAATCTAAATATATGTTACCCTGTTCTTTTTTTTATTTAATGAAAAAAATGAAAATTATACATTTTAGGTACTTTTGAATTGTTACTACCTATACAAAAGTGGAACAGTTCAAATGTAAGTGTAGCTATTGCATTCAATTATTTTTAGAATTACAAAAAAAATAGGCTACATTATTGGATTGTAGTCATTATAATCCACTGTAGCCAATTATCTATAACCTAATCCTAAATTCAGGTGGAGTCTACAAGTTGCAGCCTGATCTTTTCACTCTCTCTTTATATGTGTCTAAGTTTTTTGAGGGAACTTGGTCTTGTCGTATCCATTTTGCCCTTGGCTAGCATACTAATATGGCCTTGGGTTGGAATAAATTACTACTCAGATTAGCAGGAAGGATGAAGAGGAGGTTTTATTTTTAGAAATTAGAATATTTGTTACATTATTAAAAGGGGGAACATCCTTTGATTCCTCTCATGTCTTCCTTTTTTTTTTTTTACCCCCTTCTTCCTTACAGAGATCGTCCCCAAACTGCCTACCTGTGTAAAAACAGAAGTCTTCAGTGGACGTGAACATGGCTTAGGGACATGAAAGCAGCATGTCTCTCCCTCCCGTAGCCCCGCGTTGTGCTCGGCACGCCACACAAACTCCGAATTTACTGCCACAGCATATTTCTCCAAACCCTGCACCCCCACCATCCTGCCTGCTTCATTATTCAATCAAATCTTTTGTTGAGGGGATTAACGTATTTTTTATTAATAGAGGATCGACAAGTAGTTGCAAATATATGAAAATCTAGAGAACGGCTTTTAACAGTTATTGCAATTGCCAGTGTGTTCCATATTCCTTTCAATTTAAGTAACCAAATCAGATCAGACTCAAGTGTGTTTCCACAAACTAACAATAATTATAAACAAAGAAGGATATTCTTTCATCTTGTCCCCATGGGTCTGTGGGGCTGACCTATCAGGAGAGAAAAAAAAAAACTTCAAAAATGTTGTTTTCTCAAATGATTTTATGACAAGAGAGCAACAAAGCTGAAACAGGATTAGTCCACTGTGTCTGAACCCATTTAGCTGAAAATTGACCACATACTGATTTTATTTTAATCACAACAGACCCTTTTAATTATTTCAGTAATTAGTAAAATATATGTGCCTTCACCTCATATTGATCTATATTGTCTGTACAGTTAGTGATGCAGAGGTCTGAGTATTGACTAACACCCCTCTACCAACCATACACACATACACCATCTCTTTAACTACCCCCCCAAACACACACACAGACACACACACACACACACACACACACACAGACACACAGACACACAGACAGACACACACACACACACACACACACACACACACACACACACACAGCCCTCTCCTAACCCCTCGAGGCCTTTGATATCTCTCTTTCTAACACTGCCTCTCTCTTCTGCCTCCGGGTACTAGGAGGGGTTGGTAGGGGGGTCAGGGTGTATGTGTGCATGTGTGTGTGTGTGTGTGTGTGTGTGTGCATGTGTTGGTGGGCTGTTTAAGCTGATGGGCCCTGAAGAGGACAGATGACCAGCAGAGCAGAAGAAACTGCAGAGCTGAATAACTCTTCCATCCCTCCGTCACGTCAGGAGGAATTCAGCACCATGTGAGACACCCGGCCTAAGTGTTGTGACGCCTAATTACCACCAGCAGCAGTACCCAGCGGCACCTACGGCAGAGCGGCTCCTTCGGATGGACAGCCCTTTGTAGTTTCACACAAGGAGGAAGAAAAGAGAGTAGGGGAGAGAGAGGGAGAGAGAGAGGGAGGGAGAGAGAGAGAGAGAGAGAGAGAGAGAGAGAGAGAGAGAGAGAGAGAGGGAGGGAGAGAGAGACGCCCATGTGACATGAGCAGCCTCAATGTGTGTGTTCGTGTCGAGAGGTGGGCTAAAAGAACGTGAGGTCTGTTTGAAGTCTGGAAGTTTCAGGCATTTATTCTCTCCTCATAGGAGTGACTTTTCTGACTCATCAAAACCCCTCTTCTTTCCTTTTTAACTTCTTTTGTTTCTAACATTTTTTCCCTCTTCTCTCCACTGAACATGACACTTTCCCAAGACAAGGCACCTTTAACAGCACCATTAAAGACTCAGCTGGGCTCACATCTCTGTGTGGTGAACACTGGCCCATGTGCTGCTGTATGGGTAGTGTACAGTGTGTGTTTCCCTTGATTTGTTGATTACCAGCCATGACAATGTGGCTGGTATTGTTTCACCTTGTGACTGTGTATATTTTTCATCCCGGCAAAATATGGTCCTGGAGACACCTATTGTCGTGAGAACTACAAAAGAAGCAGTTTTGAGTACATTTGACAGATGTTTATATTCTCAAAATCTGTCTGTGGAAATTTTTTGTCATCACAATAGCATAACAACTGTGGAAGATACAGTCAAAAACTTTATAGGTGTGTGGTTTAGAAGAAAATGTAGGCCAACTTCAAATGGGTTTAGTCCAATCCATGAGTACTGTATGCCGTGGATCAGAACGTCAACATGTTGACAGACATCACGACTCTTGTGATCCCATCGTAAAAATTATCTCTAGTTTTTGTATTTTTAGTGGAATTGCAAGTTTGACAAAGTAATCCAGGGATTGGTGAAAAGATTTATCCCTTATGAGGTCTTATTATGCCTTTAGAGTACAACTGTTTGATTTCAAAAATATTTTTTGCCTAAATTCATAAAAACACGGCATCCTCTGTTAAGTGTTCATACAATGCAGCATAACATCCATACAGTATTTGGTCTGTGCGTGGTAAAGTGTAAATGGTCAGTGTGCATTATAGCCAAATGACGTGTTTTCTTGCTCTGAGGAACATTCTAGCAGAACCAGTCCTATGCCATTAGCTGTACAGCAAATACGATTTCTCGGCATCCATTGAGTCCTTCACCAAGAATTTGTGTTGAGGCGTTCATGTAGGCTTGAACACAAGGAGCAGCAGGGCCATCACACTTTGGTCCATCTCATTTAGAGCTGGCATGCTTAACAGTCCCTCTCTATCTCTCTTTCTCTCACACACACGTCCATGGGGAGGGGGTGCGGGAGCAGAGAGGATGTTCCCTGGCACACTAATCGGCATGACAGAAATAAAATAAAGAGAGTTGGACTCCGTCAAAACATGTATGGCCCCTTAAACAGAGAGCTAATAAAAGAGCTAAAGCTGCTTGTCCTTTCGGCTGAGTCTGCCTGATCACACACCAACAGTCACATTATCTTAATTCAGGGGATTCTTTTAAGTGTCTCCTTAAACAACAGGGAGAACGCTGCTCGGGAAAGACAAATGAGTTTACCAGTTTTAGCAGGGGTAAGTGCCTAAATCCAGCGCCATCGATCCCTATCTGGGTTATTACGAGGCTCTGAGCTGCCACTGGAGCTCCACTGGTCGAAAAGGCTTAAAATATTACGGGCTAAAGAGGGAGAAGAGATGTGTTTGAAGCAAGCCACCTCATCCTCTGTACTGGTCAATACCTGCAGGCGCCACAGGAAGGGCATTCACACATGCAAACACTCACGAGTGACAGTCTCGGCCACCCCCATGTTGCTCTCTCACACACACACACACACACACACACACACACACACACACACACACACACACACACACACACACACACACACACACACACACACACACACATATACATATTGGTATAGGGATGCCTTCAGAATCAACAGATCGCCCTTCTGACTTCACAGAGAAAATTGATTTTTCTCTCTCTTGTCTTTTTTTTCTTGGAGATACTGGGCAGGTTTTTAACCTAACACTCTAACCTGAGTGTTAATGTACAAAGAGACATCGTGTCCATTGATCCAGTGGTGCCGCCAGAGTGTCTTTAAATGTCTGAGGGGGAAAACAACACGGGGGTGTTTTATGCTAAAATGGTGGGATCATCACCTCCATGTGGAAGCCCTGTGGAAAATTATTTACAATTTACAATCCATTTATCACTGCTTCAGTATAGTCTTAAGTATATTTTGATGGGAAAAAAAAATATCCAATATAATTTAGTAATTTTAATTGTGCTACTTCCAGTTTGGGTGGTAAACTGCACATAAACAGCTTCTGTTAGATGAGGCACAGCAAAAGTTTGGTAAAATATACAATAACTGCAACACTGGGTGGGAGTAGGACAAAGAAGGTACTCCAGCCCTCCGGTGTAGCACATCCTGTCTGCTAATTATTGTTTAAAAAAATAAAATAAAATAATAAGGATTAATAATACATTAAAGACAACCAGAAGAAAAAAATCCCAGCCATAAAACATATGTATTTTTAATATGAATCTCACTGAATCAATACCCTCAATTAGCAACAGCAAGCAAATTGCCAGGCAAGGCGTAATTACTCAAAGGTCAGTAGGTATTATTCACAGTCACTTTAGTTTACCACATTAGAACAAGACAGGACGTCAGGCTAAAATTATAAATTCCATTCCCATATCTGTCCTCTTCTGATTTAGATGGATGAAGAATAATTAACTCCTAATTATTCAGATCACTTAAGGCACTTTCTGGATCCACAAAGGAGATGCAGTCGTGTCTGTCAGCCCACTTCAGCTGCTATCATTTAGAACGATCCAACAACTTGACCAATGACAACTGGAAAAAAAAATAAATAAAAATGACTCTGGCTGCTTGTCTGTGTACACCCCGGACCCCCTCCAGCTCCACCCCGTTCTACCTCAGAGGGTCTTAAGGAAGCACACTTCCTTTAAATTCACCCATATGCAAATTTTAAGATGTGATTTGCATTTTAAAGTATTTAACTCCCCATATTTATTGGGCTCTGAGGCCTTGCTGATCATTGATTTATGTGCTTCCGGCAATCATATTTCCATATTTTGTGTGGTTTTTAACGACAGTAATAATTCAAATATGCAAAAAGTTGTTCTTTGAACGATATCTTTAATTATATCCTCAAAGCATCATTCCTTTTCGCTCCTTTTTTTTTCCAAAGCTGAGATTGTCTTTGAATAAAAAAGGCTGAAGAAACATAAATTAGACTGTGCGATGAGACATTGATGGGCAAAACTCCAGCCGGTTACCTTATGCACAGGGAGACGTCTTAGCATGTTTTGCCTATCTCCAAAACCACAAATAGACTCAGGGTGCTCTGCTGTACAGAGACCCTTGTGACCTTGTCCCAAAAGCCCTTTATTAATGCTGACATTCTTTCAGCACAAATCCAGTCTCAGATTGTGAAATTCATCTCTTATACTAAACCAAAAACAAAAAATCACATGCATTAAAAAAAAAAAAAAACAAAATAACAAGGAGACCTTCCCCCTCTGTTTTGCCGCTAACACAGAAAGTTTCTCTGTCACCTCTCCTTATTAGAGTTGTCAGAGTCGCCGCATGCTCTTATGAAAGCCGTCACCCTCCACATGATTAAAAGTGGCGGGTTCCCACCACCGTTTGGCCTATCAGCATCACCAAGCAGCCGTCAAAAGTGTCTGCAGTCTTCCTGCCCATATTCCTTTTGTCACCTCGGCACGGCATGGAAACTTTTTAGAATAATTGCTCACCCATACACAAGCATGGATGACTATTATATTAGATTAGTGGTGTTTGGTTGCAAAGGGGAAAAGGGGGTGTTTCATTATCTTGTTCACTTGGTAGGCTGCATACTGTGAAAGTCAATTTGAAAATAGAGAAGATATTCATTTAGTAAGAGAGCCTGCATATTAGACCTCTGACCATAATGAGCTTCACAATAGACTACTTTATTGGAAATTATAGTATCATCATACTGCATGTCACAATCCTACAATACCACTATCTGGAGAATCCAAAGCACATTTAAATTGATAATATCATAATGATAAAGAAAACTCTCTATTTCTTTACATACATGAGAAATACATTAAGAAATTCTCCTTTGCATATTCTTCTGACTACATGTCATCTTACCATCTCTGACTGCAACACCTGCATCAAAACCTGTTTGCAAGCACCAGTCTAAACATTCTCTTTTCCTGTCTGTCTCACCCCTGTCTCTCACACACACACTGAAAAGAAAAGAAAGACCCAAATGCAACAACAAGAACATGTAAATTCTACATACTGTCTCCCATCAAAATGAATGGCCAGTTAAATTAGTAGGACTTAACATGGAAAACAACAATAATTATGTTCTATTCATACCAAAAAATTAAAGTGGTAAATAAATTTAAAATTATTTTTGTAAATTTCAGTAGCATCATAATTATTAGTCGGAGTAATTACTGTTATTACAGTAATAATTTCTCAATTTTCTTTACAATTCACACCATCAAAATACATTTAGTGTGGGCGATGGTTTTACAGGAACGTAGTTTTCAATGCAGGAATGTAGAGAGGGTGAGTTCGGTACAAGCCAAACACATTAACACAGAGGCCCTTGGAGGATGCATTTCACCCCAATGTTTAACTATCACTGCTGAGTCTTGCACTGAGTGCACGCAACATATGTTACAAGCCCCCCCACCCCCACCCCCACCCCCTGAGATTCCCTGGCACACCACCCTCCACTCCGCAATTAAGCTTTAAGCCTCACTTCAGATTTCTGCACTTTGGCTCTAAAACTGATAACTGCGGATCAGTGCTATAAAATCAAATTGATTTAATGTGATGTTTGTGACATACACATGGATGCACACAAACATGCATAAACCAAACTCACTTAGAAGAAGCACACACATACTCCTGAGTAGATCACTGCTTTTATCTTAAAGTTGGTCTAATCGAGATTACAGGGGGTGAATGTTAAAAATTAAATGGATTATGTGACATTTAAATATGTATTTAATATAAACATGGAACTGCACATTCATATTTATACACACACACACACACACACACACACACACACACTCACTCTGATACAGAGACCACTCCACAAACACACTCACGGGTACCGCCAAGACAGCAGTCGAAAACGGTCAATGGAGAGGTTGAGAGATGATCAATTTACAAGCCAAATAAAAAAGTTTAACGATAAAATCACCGCAATGTATCAGAGAACTATATAACATCCGTTCTGAGTCACACTAGTGAACAAAATGTTTTTGTTTTTAGTTTTTTGTGAAAATCAGGATAAAGAAAATCAATTAGGCTCTGCTGAAAATCCCTCATCTAGTGAAGCAGAGCTGAGAAACAGTGTAAAACTATTCTCTCTCCCTCTCCAGAAAGGTTATCACATTGTATCTTATTGCCTTTACCTGCTCCTATTCACTGTGAACATGCACCGATTTGAATAAGCATCGCTCCAGAGGCTCTCTTATCAGATCCCACTCGGGTCTGCCAACACAGCAGTATCAGATACACACCAAAAAAAAAAAGGGGGAAAAAGGTCGGAAGAAAAGAAAGAGACAGAAAGAAGAAGAGAAGAGAGTATTGGATCATCTGGGATCTGTTGCCCGATGATCTGGCTATAATCACATCCAGGTTTGATATGCAAAATTGACCAAAAGTGGAAAGCAGTTAATCCTCCTCTGGAAATGATTCCCTTTTCCCATTTTTCCTTTTTCATTTTCTCTTTTACTCTTCTGTTTTATATCCAGAATATATTTCCTCCAACTGGTGACCTATAGACTCATCTATATATTTCATGCATAAAAAGCATCATATAATGTACTGAATTTTTAAGTGAGGTATTTTTTTTTTTTTTAAATCATTGAGAAGTGTGATAAAAGCAAATTTTTGTAGATCCACTAATGTGCTACAATTACCCACCGAAGGCATGATATTTTAAAGATTTCATTTCAATATCTGCTTGCGTCGGGACTTTCTTTCTCACTACACAGTCACAGGAATACAATTCCCTGAAGATGCACTGGATTCCAGTTTCATGACGTTATTTGCTTTTGCTCTGTTAGGGGAAAACACCAGTCCGGGAAGGCATCAGTCAGTGAGGTTAGCGAGCATGGTAGCAACATAACCTCAGAAAATGTATCCTCCTCGGGTAGGTTAAACACACACAAACACGCACTGAGGCCATACTCATTTCCCCAGTCCCCTTAACAGGCTAACCTGCTCTCTTCATTAGGGTGTTGTGGGGACTTATCACTGTGCAGTCTTTGTCCTTGCTGTAATTGCCCTCTCGGCATGTCAGCCCCCACCCATCCTCTCACCACCACCACCATCATCACAGCAGCCCCACACCCAGCCAGCAAGCCCAGCATCAGCCCCCTGTGACAGGCCTGGTGAGACAGCGGTGCGGGGAGCCTCTCCTGAGACCTGCTGATCGGCCCCTGAGGTCCACCGGTATAGAGAGGCTTGTCCTAGTTAAAGCAGCACCGGCAGGGACAACCCTCTGAATGCTTCGTCTGCCCTGCCACAAGCCCAGCCTCAAACTCTGCTCATTTACCACTGCACACCCACTGTGGTAGTTTCACCAAAGATGCAGGGGAATACTCTCTTAACAAATGTTCTACTTCTGAAAGTATAACTTTGGCAATGATTGAACACTCAAGTACATTAAAAAAAGCTATCTCCCTTTGTAGGCATCAACACAGTTAATTAATTGTACAATTTACTTGTATTCCAAAATAAACCAGCTCTATCTATAACAAAGTTTTACTTCATTATCTGACTTCTGCCTGTTCTGACATTGCCAATAAAATGCACAATTATACCAATATATATTCTAGTTGTATCTTAGCTAAAAAAACAAATACCAATTGAGATAAATATTAAAGGAGTCACAGATTTGAAGAAATCTTCAAACAGAATGAAAAGAATCTTAATTGCATTTCATTCATACAAAAGATCCACATGTACCACACACCAGGCAGTCACATATTGCAAATGATATCTGTGACTGTGGGTTTCTAGCAAGTTGAATGGCGCCATCTAATGTTCAATAAAAAGACCACAAGTAATGAACACCGGCATCTGTTTCTTTGAGCTGCAAACTCAAAGAAACAAACTAGTTTTTTGGGTCTACTTGAAGCTTACGTAGACTGTAACGGTCTAAGTAATCATATCAGCATGCAGGCTTTGAAATGACCATAAAAGTGGAAAGAGTGGACCCCCTTAATTTGAAATTTAACTGTAATAGACACAGAGCTATCGGTGCTGCAGCATAATCCTGACCTCTGTTTGTTTTGCTGAACTAACAGAATAAATGAATAAATGCTTCCTCTTCACATGGCATGCTCCTCCTCATCACACTGAACGTTTTCTTCCAGCAGTGTAATCGAAGTGTCAGCGTTTTCATGGCCGGCTGCAGGGGTTCAGACTCAGGCCTTGGCCTGAAGGAGCTCAGTGGTGCAGGGGTTAACATAGTTTAGTCTCAGAGAGGAGGAAAGACAATGGGGCTGACAATGGGGTTGACTTCTTTTCTGGCTCTAATGTCCACTCGTCTTTCCTGTACGCCTGACACTGGTGTATAACAGAATGGAGAGCAAGCAACTCCCCCCACCCAGTTACCACCTTCTTACACTTTATTTTCCACAAAAAACTACCCCCATCTGCCCTCACCAGGAGCTCCGACACTGTTTGGTGGCAATTATACTGATGAAGAGATTTTAGTGGCAGCCACAAAGCCTGATCCTAACCTCCTTCACCACCAAACCCTACATCATTTGCTGAGGCCACAGAAGTTGCAGGGAAAAAAACAGTAAGACATAAAAGAGATCTGACAGGCAGTATAACGTTTTAATAACTTTGTTGCACCACATCTGAAATGCAAACACATTAAAGTGGACACAGTGCCCCTCTCATTAAATACAAAGCCATGCAAACATTATGTACCTCCCTCCACACTTGCATAAACACACACGAAGAACTCATTGCCTTACTGCATCTCTGCATCCATCCAATGGATTCCACCAACAAGCCTTGGGAGTTTTTCTATGGGGGTGTTTTATGGGTCCCACGGGGCTCGGAGACAGTGAGATGTGGCTATAGCACACAGAGGATCCCAGTCAAGGACACAGGCAGCATCACTCACGCCGCCATTATTTGCTCATATTTAAAGCTGGGGGAGGCGCAGGGGCCACCTGAGGGACTGTAGCTACACATGCAGAGGAGGGTGGGTGATTTCAGAGTCCGACGGGTGTGCTGAGCAACTGAGAGGAAAAGGAGACGCAACAGAGGAAAGGAAAGAGAGGGAGTGACGGAGGGCTTTATATGTCAGCCCGGTGATACCAGCATTTTTATGGCCGAATATTTTTCCTCTTGTCAAAGCTGGATAAGGAATCGCCATAAGGTTGGGGAACATGAATATTGCCCTTGAGGGCCCACTGTGGCTGATCCTGTTTATGGTTGACTTGCAATCAGCCACCGATTCAGGACCCGCAACCCCTCATCCATCCACGTCAGCAATTAATCAATTAAACGGGCAGTGAGGAGGAGTGGGATCGGCTAGGTGTGTTAATACAATAGCCTGTTAAGGTTGATGTAATTTCATCACTAATGCTGCCCATTCATCACGTCCTATTATCTGTTTCACATAGACAATGGTCAATATCACTTCATAAATCTGAGAATCATGGGGATCTTGTGATATTAAGCCTGAAGGATTCTGTGAAATGATGGACTGCAGAGCATGAGGGCCAAAGTTAACAAGTAAATCTACTGAAAAAAGCGGCAATCCTAATGTGAGCGATTATAAAACAGGAGTACAGATATACCGTGTAATCACTCTGTAGATACATTAAAAATGGATGCCTGTTTATAGGTATCAGAGCTAACAAAAGCCATCTGAGAACAGTCCTCTCCTTAGATAATGTTTGTTTCATAATGTAAAAATCATATAACTATCCTTATTCTCGTACTGTCAAGAATTGAAGCTATGAAATGTAAATATTCTGTCTATAATTAATCTTCATGAGTTGAACCCCCCCCCCCCCCCCATGAATTCATGCTGACCTCAGACCCCACTCAGAGAACCACATACAGGATCTTAGAGTTATCCCACCTGATTAAACCACAATATTGTATGTACAGTGTTTTATCATAGAGGACAGTGTGTGCGGCTCTGCATAGAAGTGTGTAAATGGATGGGTTTGTGTAGGCGGTGGCCCTGTCTGCTCGTGAGCCTGGTATGAGCATGTGTGGGCCAGACCACATTTGATACAAAAAGTGAGAGCAGTATTTGGCGTAGCAATGGATATGAGGGCTTGTATCACTAACAATGTATTTTGGACTCAAGCCACTGAAAGCTAAAAGTTTTTGCCAGCATTTCGTAACTTTAAATGTCACTGTTTTCAGGGCCAAAATATCTGAAAATTTACATAAAACTTGGTTTTAATCCTTGGGAGTTTCATCCCAGTTAGTGTAGATTAAGCCTTGGACGAAATATTGTGACAATTGGTATGGGGAATAAAACATCATAATCTCACTAGTTGTTACTAGGAATTGACTCTCTTCTTCTTCCATTATCTCTTCCCTACCTAAAGCTCGTGCTGCATGTCAGGCATCAGTTGCTCTTCACGTTTCTTCTGGTCTTTCTTCCTTAAAAGTTTAGGCTGAATTATTCTCTGTTGATGCTGTTGGCTTGTAAAGCTCATTAAGATACCTTAAATTATACTGAGCAATACAAGTGAACTTAACTTGATCTAACTGCTAATCATAACCATAATCCGTGGATAATGGTTTGGAATCTGATCAAATGGTTTCATTGGACTTAAGGGCTTACCTTAGACAGGCCGCATAATGTAGATTAATTCTACAATAAATACAGTACATAATCAAACAAACTGAATCATATCCATCATATCAATAAGACAACAAGGACTGGCTGACATCCAGTTTTTAACAGAGGGCCAATACCTGCCCTGTATAACGGTCTAATCCTACTAACAGCCTCAGTCAGACACAAAGAGCCTCCCTTCTACTCAAGCCAACATTTCCCCAGCACTCCCAGCAGGTACATCAGCTCAATTATGATGATGGCAATGACTGATCGCATTTTACCTCTCCCCTGCTCCCCAAATAAGTCTGGCCATCACAGAGAGAGAGAGAAAGACAGAAGAAGAGAAGGAGAAGAAAAGAGAGAGAGACAGACAGACAGACAGAGATAGCAGCATCATCTCCGGTGAGCTACAAGCATCCCAGATGCCAGTCTCTGGTATGGTATCAAACATCGCGGCGGCAGACTCGCCATGAAAATAATCTATACCTACAGGAAGTCAATTAAAAAGCGCCAGGGGAGATTAAGAGCAGCGTGACAGCTTTTCATCAGGCCACAGGTTTGTCTGGGAGAACCAGTGTGTTGTGTGTCTGCTGTGTGAGTGAGTGCAAGGTAAAGCGCGTGTGTTGGTAGTAAAGCCAATTGGAAAGCGGGCAGCGTTGGTGGTGGAGGGAGGAGACAGTTGCCGAACACCCTTAAAAGCCCCCTCATGAATATTAAAAAGGCCCTTGGCAGACGGTAGCTCCGTCACAAGTTTGCAAACCAGAGTAATGTGTCTGTTTGCACTGAGAAAGGGCTCAGTCCAGATATCAATTAAATCAAGCGTTGTCAGTCTGATGGCCCTCTCAATGGAGGGACAGCCCATTCCCCTCTACACATCCGCTTAGCTTTGTGTCAACCATCCATCTCTCATCCTCCCCTCCACTTCCTCTACTCTCCCGGTTGCCATCTTCATCAGCCTCTACTCACTCTCCCTCTCTCGCTCTCGCTCTCTCTCTCTCCTCCTTCTCTCCTTTGCTCTCTCCCCCTCTGTCTCTCAAGCAGCCAGTAACTGGATGCAGAAATTATTCTCCCCTCCACCTTTAACTCCCACTAAATCTTTCCCCTTTTCCACTTTGCTGAGCAGGGATATTTTATGCCTCCATCAAATATGCATCCCATTAATTAAGTTAAATTACTCCTGACTGCCAAATATCCCCTGCCCCGATGGGTGTCAACACAGAAATGCATGACTGTGAACCTGCAATGACATGGCCCCAACACTTAAACATGAGTTACAGCCTTTTTCAGCTCTATCCATGGGCAGATTACCAGACACTTTGGGCTGCTGGAATTAAGCGCCATTCGTTCCTTCCCTCCACCCAGGTTTTTAATAAGTGCACAATGGATGGCACTCGCACTTCTGACAATGAGAGGACTGATATTTTAATTACACCCCTTTTTTCATCTGCCTTCCTCTTCATCTTTTAATTGCTGCTGTTAATCACTCATTAACTTCCCTCTCTTTATTTTTTCTCCTACAATATACCTATGACATGATTAGCTCTACAGAATAGACTGTTCAGCAACATTTTAAAAGTAATTGATCAACTTTAAAGGATAAAGTTTGTAGTTCTTTTTTGAAGGACCTGGTTTGGGGTGGAGGGTGTAAACTCATTTTACTCCTCGTTCTCTATCGAATGGAGCCAATTTGCCTTTGTGAGCAGATATTAATCTTTAGAAGGTAAATTCAAAGTTTATAAATGCTATGAAGATGAGTCATGTGCAGCAAAGACTGCTTCTGCTTCTCTTCATTTTTGTCCTGAAAGTGCTGCAAGTTGAGACTTAACAAAAAAAAGTGATAAATAGGCCCAGAAATGCTGTGGCCCTAAGAAGTTTAATTTTTTAGAAATTAAACTACTGAGATCATACATAGTTCAGATAATAGCCTCTTAACTTGGATGGTCCTCGTGAGCATTATACCTTAATATCATAAGCTTATGTGCTGTGTTGGCTCCCTGGCTTAACTACTGATCATGCCATTCAGTGTCTGGACCCAATGGTTTGTTTTTGTTTGTCTTTGATTAAAGGGAAATGCTATTGTGAAGCCCCAAGGTCCTGTTTCTGGGCCCACTAAAGTATATGAAATTGTTATTAAAACCTAATAGGACTGATCTGCAGAGAGACATTTCTCTCTTTGTCTCTATTGCTCAGAGATGCTCAATGAGGTCCCATTCAAACTCTTCAAAAGCCTCCTTTCACCAACATGAGACTGACCAAGCAAAAAGACTCTATCTCCCTTAGGTACTTCTGCTATGTAATTTGAAATACAAATTTATTAACTTTCATTACCTTTACTGCTGATTATTAGGCCTATAATCTAAACTCAACTAATGAAGCCATGTGTTTGTTGTCATCTTTTCGGCTGAGAGAAATCTGCGAGATGTCACTTGTGAGGAAATAAAGATTGACAATCCAGTTCCAAAACAAGTATAAAAAGTGTAAAACTGTACAATGCTGGATATATATTGATACATCGACGCTGTCTGGAATTGATTTCTCTCTCTCCTCTCTTTTCCCACTCTTGCCTTTTTCTGTCTGTCTGTGCATGAGTGTGTTTCTATTGCAAAAAACATTAATTTTACAAACATCAGCCCAAGGCTACTAAACACATCCAATCCATTATGCTGCGCTTTATCGTGTTATGGGGGGTAACGGGCTGTAAAGCTGTCTTGGTCATAAAGAGCGATCGCAGACTTCAGAGTCAACCCAGAACACCGAGCTCTCCGAGCCATACGCAGCCCTCGTTATCATCAGAACAGCTCCTTCACATACTTAACCTTTCCAGACCAGCCTTTCTGCATTATTTTCCAAATGACCTTTAGCGGTACTTATTTCATTTCCGATAATGGCACACTAAATTTAGTTAAATGCATCAGAGCAAAACGTGTTTATTTTGGTGAAGACTACAGTGACTGACAAGGACCATGTTCCCAGACACAAACTCTAAAGTGTCTGAAGCAGTAAACATTAATACGTCTTCCTGATGGGAATAAATACTAGGCCCTGTGTCTGATGAGCACACACTAAAAAAGACGAACCAAAATAAGTAAAAAAGGGAAATACACATCTAGATAAAGAGTACATACAATAGATATATGAACACACGGTTGCCATTTTATATCGGTACAGAAGTTCAGGGATGCACCGGAGGGCATAAACCGTGGGTCAAGATTAGTTCGCTATAACTTCAGCTATAGCCTAGCACTGGGGGTAGGGGTAGGGTTAAGGGTAAACTATTTTATTTATGTCATAGATAGCTGTATTTATGAGATAAATTCAAATGCAAACCATGATAAATTGTGTTACACAAAAGTAAATAAGATTAGTGGCAGTCTGCCTTGAGGTTATCATATCAAATTTTTATATTCTCTAAATGTACATGCCACAAAGTGCATATTTACAGGCATCTAAAGGTTGATAAAAAATACTAATGAAATATGCAAACAGGATGCATACTGAATCTGAATTGTTTGAGGAAAATAGTGTTTATATCTGTTATGTGTTAATGAATTCAGAATTCCATTTCCTGCCAACAGACAGTGTACGCTCTTGGTCACAAAAAGCTAAATGATGTCGGACAGTATCAGCTTTTCAAACGTCTAACTTTAACATAAATATGTAGCTACCCTAGAGCTGTTGTATCATAGACACAATCCCTCAGACTGCAAGGAGCAGTGTGTTTAATGTCTTTGCTGTATAAGCAGAGGGGGTGGGGTGAAGGGATCTTAGTGAAATCGCTAATGTACGTGATGATTAAGTGTAACTCAAATACCGAGTGTGTTGTTCATAGGCCTGACAGGCAGTAATTTGGTGTATTATATTCTGCAGTTTTAATTGCACGCCACCAACGTGTCCCTCTGACACATTATGAAGCAATGATGTACAATTATTTCGGGGCGGCGGGCGATCAGTAGAGTGACATTATAATCATCCTCATAGGGATCCCTCTCTTCATCTGCAACAACCATTAATGTTTAAATGGGAGGAAGTGAGGAAAAAAAAACATAAAAATAGTTCTCAGGGAGTTCTAACCAGAATCTGTTTGAGGATTATAGAGAATCACGTCAGGGGAGAAGGAGAGGGGTGTGGATAGACAATAGAGGGGCTGAGTTAAGTGACGGCTTTCTCTGGATAAGCAGCAAGCTAAGATGCTTCTCCACTGTCACTGCCAGGCCTCACACTACTCATACAGGCCCGGGCATTAAGGCACATTACAGCGGATGAGCCACGCAGGGCGGAACTGATGGGCTATTCTGGGAACAGACCAGACAATCTCACAAGACAGGGGGGACATAAAAACCCTGACATGAGCCAGCCCCATCCTGTTAACAGTCAAATCACACACACAACACCCAACATGAAATCATGACTATATATACTCTCTGCAACACTAAGTCAAGGAAACTGAGACGAGAGAGGGAGGGGAAAAAACACAATGCAGCCTCCTCGAAGAGAAGACAAACTTTAGCACGTCGCAAACTTTCTCTGTTGTGAGAAAGCAACAGTTTTTGAGTTTTGTTCAAATTCCTGAAGTGACACTGGGAATCAGGCAGCTTATGACCCATAATCATAAAATGGCAGACCACAAGAGGACAATATGTGTCCATGATGGTGTTAATACTTTTAAGGCCCAGGCTTAGATATTAAACCAATGCCTCAAAGCACTTAGACTTTTTATGCATAATTTAACACCTACAACAGCACTGAATGTCCATTGCATCTTTGGGGAGAGCAAGAGAGCGGGAGGTTGGAAATGCTGAATCCAGGGCCTTTCTGGAACATGATGGAGGAAGGGAGGAGGAGGCTCATTAAGTGGCCGAGCCTCAGTGTGGACAAAACATGCTGAGAGAAAACAGAAGAATCTGCAGTCTCACATGCTGGGGGATTTTTTTAACCAATTAAATATGAGAAATCTTGCCTTGCATACTAACTGCCAATTTGTGTTTTTCTGCTGTTTTTAAGAGTCCTTGATGGGCAAATTTAGACAGATCTAAAGACAAAGATAGGCAAATAGATAGACAGACACATAATGAAATAGATGTAGGGAGGAAGTGACAGAAATGGTGCAGCAGACACTAAAAGCCTATAAAGTATTAGCAATGATGAGTGAGCATCTGACTAGCACACTCAGGTTTGATTGGCAGCATGGTCAAGGGTTCCAATTTATCCTGGCCTTGCATTTGCATTTGTTAATTAAATGCCACAACAATATGATCTTAACTATCAACAACTTCCCCCGCTCGTGAGAGAGGATCAGCGGCAGCAGGCTTAAGCCAAAGTGAGGTGGACAGCTAAGGTGCAGCACATACATTCACTCACAGTGTTGGGGCCAAGGTAATCTTCTGAAAGTATAACGAGGAAAACACGGTAATCGATGGCAGTGAAGAGAGATCTTTTTTAGGAAAGGTAAAGAAAGAAAACACACACACACGGTGAGTCGATACTCTAAACAAAATGGCGATGAACTAAACTCACAAAACTCCATAGCCCATGGAGGCCAACAAGTCTAAAAGCATGGAATTAATTAATACAATCCAAATTTTATATTGCAAAAAAAAGGAGCCCAAACATAGCCCTGTGCTAATTAAAATGATAAATGGTAATTACACATAAAAATCCCCCAAAACTTTTTTTGGTTAAGTGAAATGTTGCCCTGTCATTAGTATCCGCAGCAGAACGCAGAGCTGTATCGCACTATAATCTCACTTTTCTAGGTCACCCCAAACAAAACGGATAATCACATTATGCATTATACCTGAAACATGGTCATTCATTAGTAACGTGCTTTAGATTCAGATTACGGGCATATCATCAGACATGAAAAGTTTGAGGAGGGGCGCAGGTCATGCGTATGTATGGCTCTGGCCTTAATGAGGGTGTTTCTGGGGGTTTCTTTGTGTTTGCTGCTCTTTAGTCAAGAGAAGGAATGGCCTGGTGATCAGTCAGTACTGAAAGCACACACAGGGCCTATTTGTCACCAGTGGCTGGCACAGGCAGCACACAGCTCCTCCATCCACATGATTTGTGAAACCAGGGGCTGTATTTAGTAGTCCCATTTAAAGGCATATTGGAGAACTGTTCCGTATGTATGTATGTATGTGTGTGTGTGTTTGTGTGTGTATGTAAAGCTAGATGCTTGGTCAAAGCCCAACACATTTGCCTCACTTGGGAGAAGAGGGTTTCAGCTGGAGGGCTTGTGAAACATGAGCCTTTCCTCTCATTAAAGGAGAAGCTGTGTTTAAACCAAAGCTTGTTTGCTCCTGCTGTAATATGTTTGCGAACATCAGCGGGAGCAAATAAACACATTCGCCCTGCTCGGCTTTAGAAGAACAAAATCATCCTGCAACTGAACTAAATGGAATGGTTTACACAGAATTACACTGAGAGAGAAACTAATAACTCTACATATGTCTTCATCTTAGCGAATGTGTAGCTGCAAAAGCATTGTGGCACAAAGCTGGAAATCCCACAATTTGCTTTATTCCCTAACTGCATGTTAAACAGCTTAACACGTCCATTTGAACATGGCAAGGCAGCGAGGAGGTCTATCGTGGGAATGAAATGAGCTGAACACAACATATGGTCTACATGTAGGGGGTAAAAGGTAGTGGGATCATAAGTGTACTTGCACTACTAGGTATTCATAGGCTCACAGTTACCCACATAAACTTCCAGTTTGGAATATTTGTACAGCTGAAACCTTGAAAAGGTAAAATAAGCATTATTTCTTAAACCTTTAAATCAAAGGGGAAGTTGACTGCAAGCAATACATTTATCTTTTGTAGAAGGGCCTGGGAGCAGAAAAATGTAAGAGAATGTTATTCCCACATTAAGGTGAGACTATTACTACATTTTTTTGAATTGCTTTGGTCTCTTAGCCTGTTTTTCATTTTCTTGCCTGAATAAATATTAACAAATGTGTTTAGTGTTTCAACTATAATATAAAGGTTTTTGAAAGACATACTAATGAAATTCTTTAGCAGCTCATTTAGGCAGTGTGTGGAAGGGCTGTAATAAATTTATATATTTATTTATTTTTACAGATTGAAATTTCACAATTTTAAGAAAGAATAAGCCTCAGGTTTTTTGAAAACACATCCCACTTCTCTTTTTGCAGTGAGGCAGGGTTGAATTTTCTTGATAATAAACTAGCTTGAAACAAATGCTATTTAAAGTCGGCTGTACAATAGATAATTACCAGATCGCTCCTTAGAAACCCACATTAATCTTCCTACAGCTGACGTAAGGAATACACCATCCGCTCACTGTCACTAGTGTCTGGTTTTGAATTTCAACTCTCAGGTCAAAAAAGAATGAACCAAATTTCCTCCCAAACTATCCCTAGATTTGTTTCCAAATTAATATGAAATGCTTATAGAGGCGGCAGGTAATCTTCTCAACTCCTTGCTAATTTATTGGTCCTGAACTTGATCACGCTACATTGATTGTTTGGTGGCTGTTTTTAGACTTATATCTTCTAAAAATTACTAGTTTAACATATAGACACACACTAAAAAACCAGGAATACAATAGTTATATAGTGAGTGATGGCAAAGTAACAAATGTCAGGCTATCGAGTATAGTTAGAAAGTGTTTTCAGTCACTCTTTTTGTCTTTTTAACTCACCCACAGATGTCGCATTTGTACTCTCTCATGCCAAGGTGTCTCTTCACGTGGTTCCTGGCATCTCCCAGCTGAGCAGTTGCAAAGTTGCAGATCTTACACATGAAGGGCTTAGATCCTGAAAAACAAAGTATGGAGATTTGATATGCCACAATAATATTAGGTTTGAAAGAAAGAAATGGCAATTTTAATAAAATATGACTGTCAGTCGGGCAGAAATTTGTTTTTACATTACAGATCATTTTTCAATGCCATACTTGCAAGACTCATGTTAGTTCTTTGCTAGGATTTCAACCTACTTCACAGTCACAAAGTCACTTAAGAATTATAAAAACAGATGCCCTTACTCCAGTTTCCATAAAAATATAGTCACACCAAGTGCCAGGCATCTCTTCGTTCACTCTCTATCTTTGTCACTCTCCTTCATCTCTTACCTACTCTTCTTTTGCGTGTGGATGCGTAAATTGGATTCCAAAGGTCAGGGCAAATACGTAAATCAATTCCGTGTGCGCTCACTACCTCCCATTCCATCATTAAAGCGCTAATCACTCTGGCTGGCTTCACAGGGAGGTTTCTCCCTAATTATTGTCATTAATAAGTCCAGAGGGCGGGGCGGCATTTGAGAGAGTGGCAAAGCTTCTGCCTGCCATCAGTCTTTTAAGAGCAGAGCTGCGAGGGCTGATGCCTGCGCTGTTTGTGTGACACACGAACATCCTCTGACTCAAGTTAAAACAGGGAACCGGGTCCTTCAAAAACAAATGCAGAATAAAAATGTCTATAATTAAAAAAAAGACTTTTAAAAAAATTAATTGGAAAAATAAAAAGGAAACTATACCAAAGTCCTCCTAAACTATACCTAGTTTTGGCAGTCTGATCCAGACATAGGCCAGCATCACATAGTACAACACTGCAATCTAAGTGGCAGTCTGGCATGATATCCACATACGCATCTCTGAGCAAACCTTCACCCACTCCCAGTGAATATCCCAAGACGTTCTACAATATTTATTCCAGGGGCAGCCGCTGATTTGATTAAGCACTTTGTGTAGATTACTAATTCGTTCATACACGGTTCACTTGCTGTGAGCTGGAAGTACGACACATCGAATTTTCAGCCAGTAACGAAGATTGAAAGGCAAGTCTGTGCTAACAAGGCCCATAAACACAGGGGGCGGGTGGAGGTCCACACATGGGCAAAAGCAAAGCCAGCCTCTGCATTTCACATGTCCCTACAGTATACTACACACACACACACACACACACACACACACACACACACACACACACACACACACACACACACACACACACACACACACACACACACACACACACACAAATCACTAGAAATAGTTACAAAGGCACATACACAAGAGCAAATAAAGGTAAGTAAACACATAAAACCCCTATACATTACTGCAGACTTCACACCTAAATGTGCAGACACCTTAACACTGAAATTAAAATAATCACACAACAAAATCATCAACACCCATAAAAAACAAAAAGACAGACATACACAATCACACTGCACCCGCCATCACACCTACACGTACCTACCTACATCTCAATTCAGAACCCCACCTCACACCAGTGTACGTGCATGCAGACACACACATTAAATTCACAAGACATAATCACCCATGGACAAACAGAAGGAGACACAATAATTCTCTCTCCTTCTCACTCACACACATCCTAAAGTGGAGGTGAGAGAGAGGCAGGTGGGGAGCTGATTTGTCCAGATGGCTGGCTGAGTATAAGACATGGCAGAAAGGAGAGAAATGTAACGTCCCTCAGTTCTCACATCTTATCACATTAATACTCCACCACTCCACTTAAACAGCCTCCGTGAAACTGAAATTGACCATCAATGCAGTGTCATGTTAAATTAATATTGCCATCCACATTGGGGCGATGGTTCCCTCACATCCCAGATGAGACAGGGAATGACTAATTCATTTCCTGAGAGGAGAGAGGAACCATATGCAATGTTTCACCACACACACACACACACACACACACACACACACACACACACACACACACACACACACACACACGTGATATCTTAAGCCTTGTACATGCCATACACTCTTGTCATAGCTTTGTCTTTAACCTTCAGTCTCAAAAGAACAGAATAATTCATGATAGATTTATATAAATAAATGTCTGCTTTGTGATATTGATTTCTACAACAAGCTAATATATACTGTTAGCCCTCGAAGGTGTCTCAATTTCTACCACAGGTTGGCTACAGTCTTATCATGCAGTTTGCACAGCAAGCACTGTATAGGACATCATAATCTGTCACACTCAGGTTCAATATACCAAGTCAAAATGTATTTTTTATCCATCACATTGTTTTCAATTATCATAGCCCATTAAGAGATTTATTTTAAATCACAGTGAATTGATTAAAACGTGGTTAATGCAGTGCAACAAGTCACAGAAATATTAGACATGATTCTTTTTAGGGAAATTTCAAAAAATGCATGTTGGCAACCTATGAAAAATATACAGTAACTGCATGTTATTGAAGGGAAGAAAAGAAGAGAAAAGTGTCCCTTACTTTCTGTCATTTCGCATAATGGGACTCGATAGCATCATTCATTAACCCCCCTGCTGCCTAAATGCTCACTTATTTCAAAATCGCCATCTATTAAACATTTAGTCTCAAGTCTGAATCAAGGTAAACCAAATGACATCAATAAAGTTATTTTTCAAACTTCAGAAACTTCAGTCACAAGACATGATGTAACTGTTTTCATAGGTTGACTAGTATTGTTCATGATGAATAAAATGAACTGTAAAACTGGTGAAGAAACACTACAGATTGATAGTGGTTCACACCGCACCACACCTGAATAATGAACTCAGTTGAGCATCTATGTTCATCAAAGGCTGCTTGGTTTATGGAGGGCGGGTGTCTTCACTGCTGAGGGCCCATCAGTGGAACAACGGAACACATTTTTTTCCTGCAGGAAAGCTTTTGGTACTGATGCTTTACTATCTATATGTAGTAAAGTATTGTAAAAGGTCAGCAAATTAAAGACTCTAAATAACTAAAGAACACTACAACCATGCATTCTTCCCTCAGGTACAAAAAAGGGCCCTTACGGCTGTTAACCTTGTTGTTGTGGAAATATTAAGTATGAGTAGTAAACAGTAATGTACCACCAGGATTTGCCATTTTGCAACATAAATAGTGCTAATCCAAATTTAATATTTGGAAGTCCAATAAATATACAGTATACAATAGAGTACCCAATAAAAACCAAGAAAACCTGACATTTCTAAAAAAATATGTCTAAAAAGTGGCCAGCACAACCAAACCAAATTTTGATTTACTGTACACGTATGTCCCTGTCAATGTCCTAAAGAAAAAATCAGATGTACAAGAAGTCTTTTTTTTTTTTAACAAAAAAAAAAAAAAAAAACCTTTCCGTCCTGGGATCCACCCTTTGGGGACTTCTCCATCTGTCATTAACATGGTCTCTACAGTCTTTCCATTGCCAGTTTGACATGTCCTCAAATGGTCCTAAAGAAGCTCCTTTAACTTGAAAATAACATTCCTTGGAAGGCCTTGTTTCCCATCCAACCCATTCCAATTCACTTTCTGCACCCAGGACAGGTAGCTAGAGAAGTCTGCAATCATAATAGACATGTCTGCTGCAAAATCATCTGGACACCGGGGCCATACTGGGGTTTCTAAAAAAATCTTTAATCTAGCTCTGGATCTAAAGTCTGCAGAACAATGGTTTAAGATATCAGGAGTTAATGGTGTCTGTACAGTTGGTGTAGAGCTATTAGTGGAAGCCACGTCCAGCAAAGATGACAAGTGAGGCGAAAATCGTGTCTCTGCACAACTTGAAGAGGAATTGCAGGCTAGTGTCTGTGGGGAGAAGGCGAAAGGTGCATTGGGGGGAAAATGCTTTCACGATGGAGTTCAATGCAGCTGTACATAGTTCTGGTCACTGCCGTTGTCCCTGGCATTTACCCTCTGAGCCATAATCTGAAGAGTCTGTCGCAAAGAATTCTTCCTCACAATGTTTGATTAGCTGCCGCCCCATCTCTCCAGCAGTTCCCATGAGAGACAAGTTGTCTTCCAGTGCCTTCTTTTGTTCCTGTGCCAGCTCATCCAAAGATTTCTGAAACCTGAACACTTCCCTCTGCACATACTGTTTCATCAGTTCCTCCACTGTCTGCATGGTGACCACTGCAGCAGGAGGCACAGGCATGGAAAAATAGCAATTAAATCTAGAGCTGTAAATATTTTAGTCTTGTACCAGTCTGCTTTCCTTGTTTACTCGGACTCAGCTTACACCATTTCTAATGAATGCTTTCTCCATCTGATCCTTCTACATCTTATAAATGATCATTTAGGTTGATGGAAAGTGATGGTGATGGTTTGTACAGGACTCGTGCGAATAAATCGACATCTCATCCTTCATCATTAAAAAACCCTTTGGCATTGTATTTACATTTCGAATGTACTCTTTTGCCCATTTTGGTCCACCCTGTTTGGGTCTGGATCTGTTTGCAAAATGGACTGGGGCATAATATTAGAGAAAAATAAATATATAATATGTAGATTAGACGTGGCTTCCACTATGAATTGTAAAGAAGGCTGAGGGAAGACAATGTTTTGCCGATTTTTAGGATAAATTTCAAAATTTCTAAATCAAAAGCCCATAATGGTTAAACTGTTCATTAACATACCTTATGTTTAAAAGTTATACATGTTGAAATTTTAAAAAATCCTGACATAAGGCCATTGGACTACTTTTCAGGTATTTCCGAAAATACACATAACTTCCTGTGTGTGAACATTCATGCATGGCAAGTGTGTCCATTATGTTCGGGCTAAGTCTGAGGTCAGACAGCTCACTACAGTGAAAAAGTGACCAATTTACCTCAAAATGCAAATTCCAGCTGTGTCCTCATTGGCAAAATGCAAGCATGTGTACGTGTTTCCTTTAAGGGACAAATTGACAAATTTGTGTGCAGCCTCCCAATACCGTCTCCTGATTTCACTGATTAATCAAGTGCATAAAAACTAGGTCTTAATTAAAAGGATCTGGACGTGCTCCCAGGCCAGTAACTGGCAGACCCCCACCGTGCTACTCCACAGCACCAAAAACAAATTCCTAGTATAAACGACCACCGTATAAAGGTGAATAATTCACTGTAATGAGGGAACTTAGCAATAATAACAACTGGAATATGTTGTCAAAATGAAGAGAAATAGGTGCTTTCCGCAAATTAGAACATTATAAATGAAAGTGGACATGTAATCTTCTAAACAAGAACATAACTCAATTAAATAAAAAGAAGTAAATCTAAAAAAAACAAACTATTCATCATCTGAAACCTGAGAACTTGCCCTTGACTTGAAGCCATCTGTTGAGACCTCAGCGTCACAGCTTTCATTTTCTTAAGTAACACTAAGAAAGTGACCTCAACTCAAGAATTATGACACAGGATAAAATCATGAATACATACAGACGTACTGTTAATAAGAAAGTAGTGGCTCAACATTAATCATCGTGAATTTAACCTCCATTTCTTACAGCTTTAAGCAATCTGATTTGAGCAGTGGGAAATCTGACTTTGGCACACAAGGTGACTGGCATACATATCATAAAAAAGGGCAAAAATTTTCAGAAAGTTTCCTTTTAGTTGAATTATTCCTCTGTCCCAGCAATACCAATTTGGTTATCCCTCTTATACTACTGAAGTAACAAAACACCAGGATATTTTACAGCAATACATTTTAGCCCATTGAAGTTATGCACATATGATGACATAAAGTAGTGCATTTAGAACACTGTTTTAATACTTGACCTGTATCCAGTGGGACATGTGGGGAATATTATCTCTGCATTTTTTTGACAAGAACTACATGACAAAGCTAGAATACCTGGACAAACTATCCACTGTCGCCGAAGTCCAAAAGTGTAAACAATCTCATTTTATCATCCATTTAACAGACACCTTCTACACAGACAAAGATGCATAGACTCATGCACACGTGTGGTAAGAACAAAGCATAGACTTCAATTAAAGTCCCATTAAAGTTTGGGCTGAAAGGGGGATGGACCATAGAAGGCAGCGAAGGGCATTTATTGATGGCGCCCTCACATCTTGTTCCTGCATTAAGTTGATTTTAAAAGCAATTAATACACACGGTCAGGGAAAAGTAATGGAGCGCCCTATGTTCTTAACCTGCCGGACATTTCGCGGCCGAAGCCCTGAACAACGAAGCCTTGCTTTGCATTATAAATGACAAGATAAATTTTAATGGATTGAGGATAATCAGCTAGCCATGAAGGCTGACATATACTCACACATTCACTGGGCATACAAGTGCTCACACACATATACACAAACATAGACGTACAGACACAAGGGAAATTAAAGGCTTTGAATACGTCTGCATTGATTATTTTAAATTATTAGCCCACCTCTCTTTGGACCTCCAATGCTTTTAGCCTAAGCTTTAACACATTTACAGAGACTTATTGACTATAATTACAACTGAGTCTTGGTAATGGACACATCAATTATGAGTCGCACATGTCTCTGACCAAGCATTGCTTAGGGAATCCCAATCTGGGGTCCATTAGCCTCTCTCCTGCTGGTCTGAAGCTCAATCAATCTTTACCTTCATCTCTACTGAAACAGCTATTACCTGGCTGCAGTAGATAGTAGCCTTAACATTAGCCTGAGCTGCCAAAGAAGAGGCTGCATCTCCCTACTCTGTACTGTTGTACCTAAAAACAGAGGCCTCATAGCTGAGCAGCTACGCAAAGAGATTACAGTAAGTAAAACTTGATGCATTCAAATGCATATAAAGAGCCTCATAAGAACCACAAACCCAATCAATATCACTTACGGGGGTTTGATCATTTAAACTGTAATATTGTAAAACTGCATTAAGTAAATGTATTTTACATATTTCTGATAAATATCTTATTGTCCATATAAGTTTATAAATTGCATCAAAATGCATTTGAAATATGTGTTACAAAGTTACTAGTTCAAATATTTGCAGAGAGATAAGAATTTAAGTGCTGTAATACTGTGTTGCCATGTAGTGTTTTAACAAACGCCTATTGGTACACAACCTCATCTGATCTGAAACAAATGAATCAAGATGTGATTGAAGCACAGGCCTGGGAAAGCATCTAAAGGGAGGAAACTCAGCATTTAGGGATGTCCATAGGTTCCAGACTTCAGGCAGTCCTTGACTGTGAAAAAAAAATTTCACCCAAATGTTTAAATTAATCCTAATATTTATAATTATTTGGTTTGGTTTAGTTGGTTTCTACAATTAGTTTTGAGCCCCTGAGAATGGGGGACTATGAATAAGTACAGTACATTTAATTCAAAAGTTTTGTTAAACCCACTTGAATTAAAGCACAAAGTCTAAACATCAATCACATCTTGATGGCTTTGTTTCAGATCCATTTTCGTAGTGTAAAGAGGCAAAATTATAAAAACTGTGTGACTGTCCAAAAATTTATGAACCTAACTATAGGCAGTATGTGTATGAGACCCAGAGAGTAGGAGAAAGAGAGAGTGTGTGAGTAAATAGAAGCAGGATACATACCAGTGTGTGTACGAATGTGTGCCAGGAAGGCCATGGAGTTGCTGCTCTTGCAGACCTTGCCACAGTATTTACACACACTGCCCTGGTTCTCCTCGCGCTCACGGTTGATCTGCTCCGTGTCCTCCAAAACATACTTGTTGACCTCTCTGAGGAGCTCCTCATGTTTCTCCTTAATGTGAACGAACAGATCCCGCTCCGATTCAAAGCGGTCTGTGCATTTCACGCACTTGAAACTCGCTCCTCCTTCAGGCAGCTCCTCCACGCTGTTCTGCTCATTGCGAAGGTGGGCGGCACTTGTCAGGTGCTGGTGCAGGTTACTCTCGGTGTAGAATGACTTGCCACACACCAAGCAGTGGAAATGCTTCTCCTTGGAAGGATGTTTCATTGAGATGTGGACGTTGAGGCCGCTGATGCCATCGGCCAGGAAGCCACAATCCTCGCATCGTATGCGAGAGCTGCTTCCTTTGGCTTCCTCTCTCACTTTCAATTCCTTGGGTTTGAGTTTCTTAACATATGCAGAATTGGGGGCCAGGAGGCCAGAGGGCACTGGTGAGCCTCCAGTCAGACATACCACAGCAGCTTCGCCTTCCAGAGCCAGCCCTTCCTGCAGCACCCTCTCCTGCTCAGCAAGGGTCTTCATGGATACAATGCAGGCATCAAAGGGAAGGGCTTTGGACATTTGTGTGTCTGATTGAGAGCTGTCACTTTTTGCATCAACAATCATCGCATTAGCATGTAAATGTTCATCTTCTGTCTCTTTAGTGCCGTCCTCCTGGCTCTCTTGCTGCGTAGACTGGTCACCTGCAGGCTTAAGGTCCACAGGAGCCTGCTGGGGTTCAGACGGTTCTGTAAGTCCATTGGTGTCGTTGGTTGGATCTGAGTCCCCACTAGTGGAAGTCACGCTCTCTGCTTGCTTCTCATCTGCACCACCAGCAGAAATAACCACAGCATTGACAGAGGGTCCAGCTGTAGTCTGACTTTCCATAGGCTGACTATCATCAGTAAAAGATTCAGACTCTTCTGTGGGGCTAGGTGCCCGTTCACATTCAGGTTTAGAGTTTGCCCCGGCAAGCTCAATGACCTCCTTCAGCTTCAACGGGAGTGCCAAAGTTCTTTGTCCCTCAGCCCCCAGTGGCTCCAGGTATTTCTGGCTTTTCTGTTTGTGCTTCTCTGTGTTTGCATGGCGAGACATTTCCCTGCTTGTTACAGCATAGTAGCTACATGCTAGACAGACATATTCAAAATCTTTGGTATGCTTTCTCTTGACATGGAGATGGAGTGAGGGGATTGATTGAGCAACAAAGTCACAGTGCCTGCAAGCATTAACAGAGTCATATTTACTTTTTTTCTGGCTTGTGTCTGACTGAGTTGGCTCTTCCCCACTATGTTCTTTAGAGGCTGTGTTGTTAGGCTCCTGCTCTTTGCTGGTGGTCTGTGAGGCTACATTTGGTTCCTGGGCTTGTATACTTTTGGGCTCCTGAAGTGACACACTTGTGCGATTGTTGACTGGGTTCTTATTTGCACACTCTTGTGCACGTCTTACATGTTTCTTTGTGATACAGTGGCGATCCATGTCTCCTTTGGTCACACAGCTGTAGTTGCACAGAGTGCAGCTGTATCCATACTCCTTGCTGTGTTTCCGGCGGACATGAACACTGAGATTGGTAGCATTGGACACTACCAGGCCACAGTAACCACAAGTGGTCGTGGACCCTTGCTTTGGTCTTCCTCTTTTCTTTCTGGGGGGTTCAAGCTCTGCGTCTTCCACCTCAACCAACACAGCTTTAGAAGCCTCTACTGCCTCTACAGTTTCTTGGTCTCCTTCTGTCAAAGAAGCTGCACCCTCTCCACCAGCCAGAGCCCTATCCTCTACATTTGCAACATCTCCAGCACTGTCTCTGCTTGTGCACTCAACAAAGACTTCAAATGAGGAAGGTTCTGCATTTTCCTTCCCTGTCTGCTGCTGCATGTGGCTATCTGAAGATAAGTGTGTTTCCATCCACTCAGGTGTGGCCGAAAAAAAGTTACACAATTTGCAGCGGTACCACTCCTGGTCCAGGTGTTTTACTCGAGCGTGGTTCTCCAGCAACGTAGGGGTACTGACCCTAAAATCACAGTGTGGACATCTAAGCTGGAACCTGCTGTGTGCATGTTTGGGTGCCACTCTTGTTGGAGTAGCTTTCACAGGGCTGCCATGATCCTCAGCTTCCTCATCATCCATGTTCTCATCAGCATCAACTAAAAGACATGTCAGAGATCAAACTTTTTAAGTATTTTCAACCATCCAATTAGGCAGCTCAAGTAAAAAAAATATCTGCAATCATAACGTCGAAAAATAAATGCAAAAAAGTTGAAATGGACATGACTGAAACTAACATATATTACCAATATTATATCAAGTGACAGTTCAACCAAAAACGACTTGCATTTTCAAATACTCACATGTGTATGGGGTGTCTTTGGTATGATATCTCTGGACATGAATTTCTAGAGGAGCCTTGTCCCGAAATTCTTGCCCACAGTAGTTGCAGGAGTAAATCATCTTAGGCTTGGGGGTTCGTTTGCTTACTCTTCTCTCTTGGGTAGGGATCACATCCCCTTGATCTGACTGCTGTTTGTCTTCTACACGTTGCTTTTTAGATAAAGTCTTTGTGTTCATGCCATTATCATTGGGTGCTGATCTCAATTCCAAAAGATCAGACTCCTGATTTTGTTTAACCTCAGAACCACTCACTGTCTCCATGTCTGCCTCCTGTTGGTTTTCACCTATACTGTCATCACAGATATTTTCACTTTTTGCAGCTGGCTCTACAGTTTTATCACTGTTCTTTGAATTCTTTCCATGCTTTCGTGCATAGTGAATCTTCAGTGACCTTGGACATTTGGCTGAGAAGCCACAGATTGTGCAGAGGTCCTCCCCATCTTCATGTAAAGTGTCTGGCCGGGGATTCTCAGCGAGTTCCTCTTCTGCCTCATCGGGCTCAGTAGTCCTACTGGGTGAGTTTCTTTTACTTTCCTCCATTTCCACATCATCTGTCTCCAACTTCCCACTGGCGTCACTTTCAGCCTTCTTTCCTAACAGTATTTTATCCATATCTTAGCCTGCTATAATCACAACTAACGATGAAGTTGATGCATCAATTCCAGATCGAACTTCATGGGGAAAAAAAAAAAAAATTGTCTGTAACATAATTCAGTGAATGAAAGGAATTTCTGTAAACAAATTGAGTGCATTAGCTACAAATTGTGCAATTAACCACAAGCTTTTTAAAAGCAATCAATCTTTCAGTAGCACTGTGTGGCCAAACACAAGTAAATGTCGCCATCTAGTGCTTCCAGACACAAATTATTGGCAGCATGAGCACTGCTGGTTGCTGTTTATTAAATTGGCAAAACACATGTCCTTTTAAGTCACAGTCATTAAATGGAGTGTGCATGTTGTCGCTGGTTTAAGATGCATTACTAAATGCTTATAGACATGATTCACTAGGGCTACAGCCATTGCCACAATTAGATCACTAAAGTACATCTTAACATTTAAACATGAGTATCCACGACTAATACATTACAGAGTTGCAGTAGTCTTGTTTTTAGTCACAAAGATGCGATGTAATTTACAATGGCTGAGAAAGCTCAATGCACTGCAACTTAGGGAGTGTTTTCTCTTCGCTTTTATTTTCTGTATTTGAAGTTTCTTTTTGCTACATATTACGGTCAAACTGGTGAGTATGTTTCTTAATGTGCTTGTGTTTATGTAATAAAACTGACGTGTTGTCATAGTGGTGCAAATGTTTTCTTCCATTTTCTTATGATTTGTCAATTTGCTTGTTTTCTTAAATTCCAAGTTCTCTAAACCACCGTATAATATGTTGTTTAAAACATAGTGGTAACCTTGTGCAACTAATAATATTTCTGCCATTTTCTGCCATCCATATGTAAATCACCACAACGGAAAATATTTCAAATCCCTATTATGTGATTTTTTTTAACATTTTAAATAAGTAATGTCCTTTGCCTATATTCACGTGTGTACTGTTAATAAGTCTCGTCTTATTTGTACTTGCGGACTTTAGTTAAGTATCAATAAAAATGACCTTTGAGCTCCAGGTCGGTTCGCTTCGGGTCCCCTTCGGGTCCCCTTCGGGTCCCCTTCGGGTCCCCTTCGGGTTCCCTTCGGGTTCCCTTCGGGTTCCCTTCGGGTTCCCTTCGGGTTCCCTTCGGGTTCCCTTCGGGTTCCCTTCGGGTCAACTAATGAGCTCACTACCGCCATCAACTGTGTGTTTTGGTGGAATACGACGGATTAGCAGGAGGGACAACATCTCAAGTTAGATTTCTCAGTGTTGTGCTACTTATTTACTCGCCAACGATAAGCTCGTCGTAGGGCGAATAAAGACATGGGCGCTTTCGGGTGAACTTTAACGGCGAGTCTAGTTTTCCGACTCCGGTTTATCGGGGGGGACTTCGCTATCACGTTCCCCGTACGGAGCAGAAAACGACCAGAAAGTCAACGGGAGTCGGGACCGCGGTCGAAGAGCCGCACGGCAGACGCCGCCAGCTCCGGCTACAGCTAAGTCGCCGTTAAGCGTGACAGCGAACACAACTTGGCCACAGTCGACACGGCAACTCCGACTGTTTAACTCTAGCCGGACGAGTTATGAGCCACTGCCATCCACTGCCGAGCGTCCCCGCGTTAGCTTAAAAAGTAACGTTGGCCGGTCCCGGTCCGCAAACGGGAAACCGCGGCGACGACATCCGCGAAACGCCGGGTGAGACTGCTTCAGGTGCCGTAGACGGGTCTTCGCGCCGGGGTATAAATCGGGTTAACCCGTTGTGAGCGCTGCGGTCGGTTACCGCGGCTAACGTGCTAACTAGCAGTACGTTCCCTTCGCGTACTTTGAAACGCGAGCGGCGCGTCCAATTAAACCGCCGGATCCGCCGTCGCGTCCAATGGCAGCGGGACGAAGGTGGGTCCGGGTCGCTGCAAGGCTTGGAAAACGACGGCAGCACAGAGGCCCAAAAAGGAGGCTAGCGTCGACCTCTAAAACGCCGCTCCGCGGTGCCCAAACAGCGCCTGGAAACGCGCCGGAGGGTCGCCTGTCGTTTCGGCGGGAGCTACCCGATTGATAACGAGGCGGCGCCGCGTATGTTTAAGCGAACTTACCTCTTGTTATACGACTATTTCCACCGTCCGCGCTTTTTGCTGCTAGACACAAATGGCGTACCGTAGCGCGGCCCCTGCGTCACGGGAGGGGGCGGCCTTCCTGCCCGCGGCGCCTCGCCGCTCCGGCCCGGCGCGTCGGGTGCTGCGTTCCGGCTCCGTGGGGAAAAACCAAAATACGATCTGATCAAACGCGAAATGCCCGAAACGCGTTGAAATGTTCGGCCTCTGAGGATCGTTGCGGACAGTCACGGTGCGACGGGCGACGCAGTTTTTAGTGAGGTTTCCTCGTTGCTGCAGAAACAGTGTATTGTAAGCGCATCCGATCAGGACGTGATGCGTTTACTGACACGCTTTACCACAAATTAAGCAACTGTTGTATTGTATGTGACCGACCGAAGAAAAGGGGGGAAACAAAGTATCGGTTTGGTCACTCAGCGTAAGGAGAAGGAGAAAAAGCTTGGGATGGACTGTGACACAGAAAGCGAAAGGACTTACAGTAACTCCATTAAACTTTGGCGCTACAGTAACAATTGGCAGCAATACCGCCTCGGATCATTTCTGACAGCACAGTAGATTTTACATCAATTAAAAAAAGGGATAAGGATAGAGGGTTTATTTTTGGTTCACATACCATACAGATATATATATGTAGACAGTTAATACAGTCACATCCAGATCTACACCTGTGCGCTAAAGAGTTTAGTAAATAAAATAGGTGAAGATTTTTCTTTTGGTCCAGAATTTCATATCAGTGTAGGGAAAAGGATAAGTGAGGGTTTACACACAAGAACTGCTTGCCACATTGTCAGCAGCGTAGTGGATAGTGGATACAAGACCACTGACTGCCATCATTTGTTCAGAGTCAAGCTCATCACCTGCCGGTTTAAACCCCGGTCACTCAAACAGTGACCAGGTGTTTTTAACAGAACTACAACAAACAGTACATAATTCAAATGACGGGTCTTACAGTAATAGTCTTATAGGTAACAACAAATATTAGTGTCAAAGCAAATGAATTGGCAAATAAGCTTGCAAAGGAGACCGCGACAAATAACAGTGAATTGGCAATCAGCTTCAGCCAGACAGAAATCAAGAGCATTATGAAACAGAGATTGGGGGAAAGTTGGCAAAAGCAATAGGAATATTTTTAAATAGCATCAATAGCATATCCGTAATTGGAAAGAAATATTAATGTGAATGTAATACAACATATAACATTTCCTCAGTATTAGTAATATATAGTGTCCAAGTAAGTGAGTTATCCTTTTGTTCAAAGTTTAAGAAAATCTACAAAACCCATAGCAACTATTGAAAGAGATCCCTAGCACATCATCTTTACAAAATTTTTAAATTTATTTTACTTCTGTTAATCGGTTTTCAGGAACTAAAGCAATAAAATTCAAAGTATTGATTATGGTGCAATTCAGGGGTGTTTGCCAGACTGTTAACTGTCAAGGGCTGAGCGCTGATTCTTCCCCATCAAAAAATCTTGCAATTTTTTTTCTTGCTTCTAAGAGCTGCTTAAAAATGAAAAAAAGAAGAAAGAGTTGAGATTTGATTTACCATATAATCTTCAAATGAATATTTCAGACACACAAAAGTCTCAAACTAAAATGAGTGTTATATCAGAAAGTTACTACCATTATTATTAGACCTACGAGATGGAAAAAACCATAATACAATGCCAGTTTCACGAAGAGAGTTGAAAACAACTATCTACTCCATGTGACTGCAGAAACTTTCATAAAATTGTTGCAAAGGCATTGCTGATGGACCAACTTGATATGAACCACAATTCCAACCTCAGTGCTACAGGTTGTAAAACAATAGAAAATATTCTTACCTGTGGCAAAATGAAGACAATGCCTGAATTCTACCTTTTTAAAATTGTATTATTTGGTTAAATTTAGCCTACCTCACACCCTACTTTCCTGGCTCAGCAAGAGAGGATGTTTGTTCTTCAGCTTCAACACATTTACCTCTAAAAGATCTGTGTATTATTTTTTCCCTCACACTGACTGACTGAGCATAGTAACCCCATCAGTCGAAGAAGTGACAGAGACATGTCAGCCAATAAGACATGAGTATCTCCATGTATTTTCCTGTAAACCTTCTGCATATTGCCTTGCCTCCATTCACAAAAGACACAAAATTACAACACTGCCATCTTCTACTGACATTCAGTTACCTAGTGATAAACAGCTCAAATTAAATAGAGACCCATCTTGGGATGAGATCACACCAGCATTGATGCATGTCAACATGTTGTCGTTCCTTTTCACTTGTGCTCTGTAGTCATTATCACATAATTACAAGAGTATTTAGTACTCATGGGTCAGACAACACCCATTCTCCAACTCCAACCTTCAGTTTGATATCAACTACACACCTGTAAAGTTTCGTGACTGTATCTTGTACAGTTGATCTTCTGACACTATAGTTGTGACAAAATCTGTCCACAGACAGACAGTCAGACAGAACGTCAGACAGACATATAAACACCAGAAGTACTCAAAATCCCTTCCCTATTAATTCCCTCTATCTCCTGTCTTCCTCCTGGTCTCCAGGATCACATTTTGTCATGATGACCCCCCCCCCACGCACACACACACACGTTGATCAAGGTCACTTTAATTTCCTCAAGATGTTCCCTAACCCCAAGAGCACTGACCCAAAAATCAGCTTTTTCCCAATTGGGAACAAGGCTTTTATCCCCAACTAGACAAACCTTCCCTAATTAACTGGATTTTAGTCTGAAACACACACAAAAACACAAATACATTTTTATATAAATTCAATGACACATACATACACAGACTCATTAGCTGAAAACAATACCAGCCGCACCGTCTAACTGGTAGGAATCTTCGTTGCTACAGCCCCAACTGACAAGGCACCACCTATTCTGCCCTTCTTTAATGTGAATGGGATCATCTTTCCTTTATTCCCATTTCTTTTACCTCTCTTAGTTGTCATCAAAATGTTATGAAAATATAAAGGAATATATATTTTTTGAATTACTGTATGCATTTAAAGTTTGTTCAGCATGTGGTGTTGCCTATAGGGAGATGGTGTGTATTTTTTTTTCATATTTTTTTTCCCCCATAGTCAGAATTTGATGAATCACCACTTCCATTGGACATCCAGTGTTAGCTTTATGGAAAGACTGAAGATGGATTAATGCATGGGCATTAATTGATTAAGTAGTCTGACAGGTCAGGAGGTGATAAATGATACCTCCTACTATGAATACACAGTTTACTTTTGCAATAATTTTCTTTAATTCATCACAGTCAAAATTATATGACATGGATGGTTGGAAACAAAGACCACCTTCTGCCCCACACCCCATTTTTTATTAGGATTCATCATTCATTTTTCTCCATTAGTTGTCTATTAAAAGAGGGGAGGCTGGCTTTGGTGGGCACTGCTTCTTTCTCAACTGCTTCAGTCTGAAAAAGTTTTGCTGTGAAAGTAACAGACTATCCTTGAATTTCTAATGTTTTTTTGGAATTTGCTGTCAGTGAGCTAACTATATTTCCATGTCCATGGAGAAAATGGCATAAAATATATATTTGGAAACATTACTGGTTCTAGATATTTATTACAGTTATTCACATTTTCTTTCAAGCTTTCATAGTACTTTCTGTTTTTCACTGAAGTAGAGTGCATATTTAAAAAATATGTTTTTGTAAATTAAATTAAACCCTATACCTACCATCCCTACATCAGTCCACAGTCAAAAGACATGTCTTGCAGCTCAGCCACATGTTCATTTCAGCCACACTTTGTTTTTAAACTATTAAAGTGCTCACTTTCTGCATTAAAAATTGATATGGTGTAATAGCAGAGCAGAATTTCCTGATATGTTACATTTGCCCATTTTACGTATACAATTAGGTTCATAAATATTAGGACACTAACAACTTTTGCAGTTTTTCCTCTTAACACAACCACAACAGATTTGAAACAAATGAATCAAAATGTGATTGAAGTGTAGACTCTCAGCTTTAATTCAAGGAGTTACAGAAAAATATTAGATTAAACGTTTAGAAATTACAGTTATTTTTATAGATTAGTCCCTAATTTTCAGGGGCTCAGAAGTAATTAGACAGTTGACAGTTGATTAGTTTTCATCGAGGGTGTGGCCTGTTCCCTCATTATTTCAGGACAAATGAGGCAGATAAAAGTCTCGAGTTGATTCCAAGCGTTGACTTTGCGTTTGGTAGCTGTTCATGAAAAATCTCAATATGTCGTCCAAAGACATGTCAATGCAAATGAAGAAGGCCATCATTAGGCTGAAAAAAAGAAAAACCAAAAAAACCTGTTAGACAGATGGCAGAAACTTTAGGAGTGGCCAGTTCCATAATTTGGTACATTCTTAAAAGGAAGAATGTACTGGGAAGCTCAGCAACACCAAAAAGCCTGGAAGACCAGGGAAGACGACTAAAGTGGATGATGGCAGAATTCTTTCCTTGGAAAGAAAAACCCTTCACAACATCTAGCAAGGACAAGAAAACTCTTGAAGAGGCAGGTATATCACTGTCAAAGTCTAAAATCAAGTGATGGCTTCATATATGTAAATACAGAGTTTACGACGAGGTACAAACCACTGGTAACACAAGAATAGGACAGGTAAGATGACACTCTACCAGAAAACATCTAAAAAAGCCTGAACAGTTCTGGATCAAGAATCTTTAGACAGATGAAACCAAGATTAACTTGGACCAGGATGATGGGAAGAGAAGATTATGGAGAAGGAAAGAAATGGCTCATGATCCACAGCCACCACATCATCTGTCAGATGTGGTGGAGGCAGTGTTAGGGGCATGTATGGCTGCCACTGGAACTGGGTCACTGGTGTTTATTGATAATGTGACTGCTGATGGAAGCAATAGGATGAATCATAAAGGGTAGAGGGCTCTATTGTCTGCTCAGGTTCAGGCAAATGCTGCAAAACTGATGGGACAGAGCGTCACAGTACAGATGGATAATGAGCCATAACATACGGATAAAGTAACCCAGGAGCTTCTCAAGGCAAAGAAATGGAATATTCTTCAATGACCAAGTCAGTCACCTATACACAACACAATTGAGCATGTTTTTCACTTACTGAAGACAAAACTGAGGACAGAAAGACCCACAAACAAGCAGCAACTGAAGGCAGCTGCAGTAAAGGCCTGGCAAAGGATCTCGAGGGAGGAAACTCAGCATTTGGTGACATCCATGGTCTCCAGACTTCAAGCAGACATTGACTGCAAAGGATTTTCATGCAATTATCAAAAATAACCCCTATACTTTAATATTGTTGGTTTGTCCAATTACATTCGAGCCTCTGAAAGGCCATGAATAGAAATGGCTGTAGTTCAGAAATGGTTGACGTAAAAATTTTCTGAAACCCCTTGAATTAAAGCTGAAGGTTTACATTTCAATCACATCTTTGTTTATTTAAAATCTGCTGTGGTTGTGTACAGAGGCAAAATTGCAAAAGTTGTGTCACTGTCAAAATATTTATGAACATTACTGTATAAAGTATTTATTAGTCCATATAAAGGAACTTCTAAGTTCTTTAAAGGTGGGTGTTAAAGCCAGACCAGTTAAGCCTACCACATTTTTATATCGCCTCCAGTAAATAATTAAAGAGGTTTTAATATCCACAGTCATAACAGCAATTCTCTGGTCTATAAGCCAAGATTTTGTCTCACAGCACATGTAAAATGTTCACAAAGAAACATCATTTTGCTGAATAGGTTACAGTAATTATTTCTACATAATTAGTTTTTATTGCCTTAGAAACAAATTATTGTCTAAAATATTAATGAATTTCCGAGTATTACCATTCATACATATGAAAATGTGCATTTACATTTCCTCTAAAGATACACACATACCTCACTTTCTTGTTTCTGTTTCAAGTGATATTCTATAAAATAAATAAAAAGTGAGAAGAAAACAGAACTAAATTCTACATCCTTAAATATCTGAAGATTCTGCACAATCATGGATCAACCGCACAGGTGTTTTTTTCTAAGGCTTTTCATAGTTAGTCCTCTTCTCAGGGTGGTGAGCTTGGGCAGGCTGTACTTGATAGGCCTTTTGAAAGAAGAGATTTTGACTTGTCATAGTTGGAAAAGCACACGTTACTAACAATATTAACAATGACTCTTTTCTTTTTAAGTGTCCCAGTAAGTTATGACGGTGTCATAGGGAGCTAGCACAAACAGTGCCAGCACCCTTACACTAAAGCAGCTAAATTGGAATTCAGCTATTAATTACACACTGGTGTTTTTACTATCGTGACATGTCAAAATACCCCCTATTAAAAAGCCCTATTGAAGTCTCCCTAGTTTTAAGATGCACCTTTGACTGGGATAAGATCACACATTGACATTTCTTATTGAGGAGTTTTGTTTCCTCGATGCCTTTAAACTGAACAGATCTAATCAACCAGATTAACTGTAAACACCCTTGAAGGTCTGCAGGGTCTTTAATAACCACTTAATGTGAAATATAATGCTCTGTTTATAATCAGTGTTTCCACTGGGTCGTATTGACTAAACCCTGAGCTACAGCAAATACCCGGCTTATGATATTCATTTTCAATTAAACTTTGAAACATGTTTTTATTCAGTAGAAAGTAGAAAGTAATCGCTGAGGAGGTTAAGTTCTATCAGAGCAAATGTGTCTTTATCTCTTCATCCATCCCATCTAATATTGTTAGGACAAATGAGCAACTGGCAGCGGTGTAACAAATGCAGTTGTAGAGCCTGCAGTCTAAATGGTCCAAAAAACCATCAGGGGTATATTGTGGTGAACCCCTAGTCCCATAGACAGTCCACCAACTGGCAACCTATGCACTAAAAAGAAGGAGATAAAACAATACCCTGAGTGGTTAGTCAGCTGGAAAGATTCAATTTAATTTTCAATTTAACTAGATTATCCTTACTCCACCAGAGGGAGCAATCTGCACATCTTTCACATATGGGCAACCTTTGTTCCCAGCTACACTGTTTGAGAGAGAGAGAGAGAGAG